>CAUYON010127624.1:0-11517 GCA_963573935.1 Arctocebus calabarensis | reverse complement strand
TTGGGCTTAAGCGATTCTCTTGCCTCAGCCTCCTGAGTATCTGGGACTACAGGCGCCCGCCACAGCGCCCAGCTATTTTTTTGTTTTTGCAGTTCGGCCGAGGCCGGGCTTGAACCCGCCACCTTCGGTATATGGGGCCGGCACCCTGCTCGCTGAGCCATAGGAGCCGCCCCTTTTCAGGGATATTTCTTAGAAAAAACTAGCTTTGGTCTTGAAAAATGGGCAAATACAATGTGAGGGCCAAGAAATGTAGAACTCCTGATCTTCAGATGGACATATGTCTGACAGTTTCCATTTTGCAAAATAAGACAAGGGAAAATTCACAAGTGGCCTCAGTGGACATTCAGTCTTTAGTCCTCTCTGTTTCAGATTGACAGAAGTGAGATTAAGGACACGCTGAGCCATTGCAGGGGTTTCTTAAGGACACCATCAGACTTGCCTCTGTGACTTGCCTCTTTCTCTCAGTCAAGCACATCCCTGTGTCTTGTTCTGCTTTAACCACAGCTCTCATTGGCTTTTTAAGGATTAGAACTGGACACCCGAATTCCATTGCTTACTCACCACTAACCAGCTGAGTGATTTTGGGCAAAATCATTAGTGCAGAATTTAGGCTGGGCTAGGTCATGTTTAGCTCTAACCCTAGACACTGATTTTCCTCATTAGCTTCTTTGTTCCATTCAAAGAGATTAGAGAAAAAGTGACTTTCCAAGGCATGTTTTGTGACATTTCAGCGAGATGTTGAAATAAGCAGTGTCAGCAGCCTTGTGTTCTCACTAATGGTCTAGAATGCCTTATGAATAAACAGGACCAGTTTTCTGTTACTGGATCTCATTTGCAGCACATTTATAAAATTGTAATTCTACAGTGTTACAGAGATTCTGGAAAGGGAAAAATAACAGTGCAGTTGTTTGCTAACATCTGGTTGTACTTTTGTGCATGGGAATAGCCCCAAGGAGAATTCTTCCAAGACAAGAAGCTAATCTGATTCATATCTCTACCTGCAGACACTTACAGAAGCTGTCAGATGATTCCCGGAGTGACAAATTTGACAAATTCCAGGGAGCCCATACAGTGGAGTGCAGACACATCTATGGGGCAAAATTCCTCTTATCTTTTCAAGGGAAAAACTCTGCAATATTTCCAACAATCTTTTTTTTGCATTCAAGCTCAGAAACCAGAGACTTAGGTGAAATTATTTGTTTCTCTTGTTTAATTTTTTTTTTTTTTTTAAGGAAAAGTCAATCAGATGACTTAGAGACTTGATGTAAGGTTCTAGCAAGGATTTGCTTTAAGATGTTTCTCTCTGACTCACTTTCTGTGCATGGTTGATCACCACCTTGGAAGTGTTAGTGTTGTTCCTCTGTAGTAAAATGGCACACTCTGTGTGGGTGAGAGTATTTGATTGTAGAACTTCAATGAATGAACTTCATTCATTATACTAGCCATGTGACTAGCAGGTTTTTATTTTTACTTTTGGTAAATGTTCTATATACAACTCTTTGTACACTGCTCATGATAGATGAAGCCCCCAAACAGACTTAAGTGTTGAATCTGAAGCATATAGATTTGCTCTTTTAATTGACTTATAAAGTTACTTGCTTAAAAATTACCTACTGAACATATATCTATTACTTCCCAAAAGAGAGGGGTTATTGCATGCCAAGCTGTAAGATGAAAGCTTTACATGAATGATACTATTTTTTCGCAGTTTACAGATGAGGAAAGCAAGGTGTAAGGTACAAAATGTGTTGAAAATCTGGAGGATAAATATCTTTTAAATAGTCCTTTTCTGAAAAACTCCTTTGACTTTTAAAATATGATAAACTAAATTGTTGATGAAGATTCAGGTTCATTCACTACAGCAATTTCATCATTGTGACCTTTTAATAATCATGCATGAGATCAATGATGGGCAAAGAGACTTCCTTTAGGTCACTCAGGCCTCTGTCCAATTCTAGTATCAAAAAGAAGCCATGTGACTTTGGCAAAGTTGTCTTGTTTCTACGTTTCCACTATTGGAAAAACTAAAAGTAATTTACATAAAATGCCTAGCCTGGTGTCTGTCAAAGTGCAAGTGTTCTGGCATTATTTTTGCTACTAATATTGTTATTTAGCCATAAACACAAGGTATTGAAGAAAATTAAACAATGTCTATATTGACACATGTATTACAGCATTCCTAGATATATGTTACCTAAAATACATGTTTCATAAACTTTCCTTAGCATTTGCTGCTTCCTACTAAGAAGGGGTTGAAACTATAATAACAACTACAAAGTCTATTTATTTAGACCTTTAATTGGTTAGCTCTGGTAAAGAGCAGTTTGAAGAGAACAACCTGGTTTTAAAGGAGTCATGAACGTTTGATGTGCAGAAGATCCTTGCTGACTAATCAGGGGGGCATACCGATGTTAATTTCTTGAATAAATGCATTCTCTTCTCCACATATAGCTAATGGTCTGTCATTTGGGATCCCTTCCGCTTTTTGGCAAAGGGCAAGGGATAGTGACTTCAGTCACAGGATAGCAGGAAATCTAGCATGTCAGGCCCAGAATGACATAAATGTGGAGAAGCCCAGCCCAGACAACTTCTGTGTTTCCGATTACATCCCATGGATGCCAGCAGGTGACCAGATGTATGGAAAATACCTTCCAGCCTCACCTTTAAGGTTAAGAAATTGCATTCGGCAATGTCTCATTTCTCTTTCTTTTTGCTTTACTTCATCTTTTTGAATACTCCCGTTTTCTTAATGTTATTTTGTGTTAATAAAAAAAAAATCTGAACCGCCCCCCTTGTGCAAATATTGTACTCTTCCTGTTGGCCTGGAGGGAAACTGCTATAAGAGAAATCCTGATTTTTTTCATCCATAAGGATGTGCCAGGTTATGAGCATCCCTTATCAGCCCCTAATCAAAGGTTAGTATGCTTTTGTCATCTCCCCAGAGCCTGGATGAAGGAAGCAATTTGTTTCATGTGTATGTAAATCAGCCACTGAAAGTCTGCAAGGCACCTGTTGAAGGGAAAAGTGAACCATTACCTCTCAAATCGCTGGCCTCAACTGAGAGGCACCTACCCCCTGAAGCTGGGTGGAAATGTTCCTTTTGAAGACTCAACACAAATCAACTTCTGCTGTAGGTTAGACTGCTTCAGAGCTGGAAGAATCCTGTGATATATTAACTGAGTGGGTGTTTCTTAGAAAATTAAAAGCAAAAAAAATGACTCCATGGAATAAGCTGGGATTTAAAGCTAAGTGGTGTCTTTGTACATTTGACATTTGGACCGGTCAGTTCTCCTGCGGGGCCCCTGAGTCGTCCTTCCTGCCTGGGGAAGACCTGTGGTGAGCAAGATGGGAGGTTGCAGCCTGGCATTAGGCCTGAAGACCCAGTCGGGAAGGCCGCTCCTGCTCTCACCTGCCAAAATCTCTCTCCTGCCAGGCGGCAGCTCCCTCTCCTCCCCAATGGCTTTCTCTCACGAGGAGAGGGCGTTGGTGCCCACTGCTGCCAGGGCAGCCCTTTCTACAAGCAGTGGGCACCTTTGAAAGGCAAACTGTGAAAGGAAGGCTTTGAAGGCAAAGGGAGACTTTTTCATCTTTCTGGGCCCCAGTCTGATCATTGGTTCTCAGCGCAGTACAAGCAGTTTCAAAGTTATCTCCCATGCTGATGTGAATGTGATAACACGGAGCGGAGAGGTGCCATAATGATTTCCTTTCAAAGCCTGCTTCGCCATTTATCTCTGCACACTGTCAAAGACTGATATGGTAGGAAGTTAGCAGTGGCATGGCATAATTAATCTCTCACTGGGGAAGGATGTTCTTAATTGTCTCCTGAGAAATTAGCACTGCAGTGACAGCAAAAGTAGATGATACAATGGGAAAGGGGAAGGGGTGTGATATTTATAACTTCTGGTGCCAAATTGCAGTATCGATTCAGTCATTTGGAGTTTGAGTTTAGTATACCTACTATGTGTCATGTGCTAGGAATTCTGATGATCCCTGCACTGGAGTAAATCATAGTCCCTTGAGGATCATCTCTTATTTCAAAATGCTTGTCACCTTGACTAAAATGCCCAGGACTGCCATGGTGACTCTTTTGCCAGCATGAAAAGAAGAGCTGAAACTCACTGAGGGTCTATCTATTATCATAAAGGCTCCACTTCCATAACAAAGGAATCTTCCCTTCCATACCACCAATGCCAAGTGCCGGCCAAATGAACTTGGCATTTATACCTATACTTTTTCTTATGTGGAAATCCAGAGGTTAGTGGTCCAGGGCTAATAGGATGTTCTGCTCCTCTTGGCATGTTGTTTCTGTCTCTGTATTTAAGAGCTTCCTATTTTAGAATCAGTGAAAGGAGGGTGAAATAAAAGTATGCCTTTTCCTGACTCAGGGTGAGACCCTGTGGTAACACCACCGCTTTGCTTACAACCTATACAGTCACATCTGTCGGTAAAACAAGAGATGCAAGAAAACTCAGTCACTAGCTAGATGGCCAGAAGCCTTGCTAAAAACTAGTTAAGATGTTTTATTTCTAAAAGAAAAAGAGGGAAACTAGATATTTGGGGATGGTGAGCAATCTCTGCACAGAGATGTGGGGGAAAATCCCTTTGTCTTCTGTAAATTTCTAGCAGCTAACTTCTTAAATGAGAAAAAATTGAAAGAGGTGTGCTCTACAGTCTTGTTCAGTTTCAAAGTCAAATAACAGTATAAGGTTCCTTCCTCTATACAGCTTCTGCCAAGTCATAAGCATGGGGTTGGACTCTCTACTGGGAATTTTGTTTTGAGCCTGTTTCTTTTGTTTGGAAATGTCAGATGCGGAACATCCATTGGTTTCAAGTGAGGGCAGGGCATGATTGTAAGGGGCAGTTTGTGGAAAGAGTTGTACTTGTAATCCTTCTTTGAGGCAGCAATTAGATTGACTGGGGAAAACAATGACATGATGCAAGTGACCCGGAAGGAGATTATTAGGCTGTGATGGTGGTAGTTAGCCAGGAGGACCTTCTGTAGTAGAGAGATCAACAGTGTCAAGCTTTGGTAAAAGAAAGTACTATCTGGGGAGAAAAACATGGGACCATGGGAAGCATATGTGCATTTTTAATGAACAATTAAGAAGCCAGATTAAATGACACGAAATGTGATAGAGAATGGCTTCTCCTGTTTTTCCTGCTGAAGGAATAGAGTTTTTGATCAGGCCTCCAAACTCTAGGCCATAGCTTCCCAGTTTGTGCATTTGGAACAATGCCAAACCATACCATGTTGCAGAAAATTAATCCCTTTCGACCTTGGCTTGGCTGACTGGGATGTGACGTCATCACGGTCCCTGGGCAAGATGCTGCCACCACACAGGTCTCCTTCATCTCCCTCATTTTCTGTGTGCACCACAGTTTATAAAAGATTGACGGGCACTTAATAGAGTCTACCAATTAGAATCCGTTTACCCTAGACACTTGGCAATGAACTAGCTGGCCACTATGGTGCTTTAACTAAATTGTCTTACCCAGACACATTGGTGAATCAGGTCTGGCATTTTGGTTTCTTCTATCAGGTGAATTTTGAAAAGAAGTTCATTATAATTATTGACAAAGATGTATTCAGTAAGTACTTTTTTCTTTCATATCCTATTACTCTGCTAGTATTTTATGGTCCAAAAATAATAATGAGTTGTAGATATTAACTATTTAATTCTAAAAAGTGCTACTGAATAATAAATGGAAAAATTTTGAATGTACCAGATGAGAAAAATATTTAAAAGAACTTACTACAAATATTCAGTAAAAGTGAATAATGATCCTCCAGGAACCAAATTATTAGTCCAGAACTGGTTCATAAATTAGCTATTGGGCCTTGGACAGATAATCTTATCTCTCTATAAAGGAAAGTCAGTGTCCTCAAGTGTAAAAAGAGTCTCAGTAAGGAATGGAGGAAGAGTGGTCTTAATGCCTGTCCTATCATTCTAGTCTGATATTCCCTTTGGAAAAATCTACAACTCAGAAATACAGTGAATTAAAATCTCTGCTACAGCAAGACACTGTGTGGGTTGGTAAGGAGTGTGGTTTCTGTGGTTGGAGTAGAGAAAAACAGTGGTGTTTTCTGAGATCTTGATTCAACTGTGCAGAGTAGATCAAATGAACAGAGTAAGCCACAGCCTCTCGTTCTGCTTCTCCCAGGTTTGCTTCTCCAGAAAGTTCCCAAATTACAACAATGCCAAGGCGCCTATTAGCTACGACTGAGACGCCTTATAAATTGTTAAACAGACGGAGCTCAAGTTTAAAGAATTGCCTTTATTCTGAGCTGTGATTTTACTGTGGTTCAGTCATTCCCTCAGATATTTTATTTAAAAGATTTCACAGAAGCATCATGCAAAATGGTAAATAATAAAACATTCTTTAAACCGCACATCCCCTCAAGGACTGATCATTATATTTTCCAATTTAACATTTTAGTCTTTTCAAATGTGTTCTTACTCATTCTCTAAAACTACCATAAATTGAAAGCTTTCCTTTAAACACAAACAAAACTCTTAACTAAGAAAATGGACCTGAACTTATTAAATATTTCTACCCAGTGAGCTTCTTGGCTCTCCAAATGACCTCTTTTTCCCTCCCTTTCTTTGTTGTTTTTAACTACCTCAATTGCCTAGATTCTCCTCTCTCCAATATTTCATTTATTTGTAGCTATATTTCTAAAGTATTTGCTTTGGGGGATTATCCATAGTATTTTCAGTTTTGTGGTATTGATCTAATGCAATGCCTTTGTTCTTCCTTGACCCCCAATCAGCCCCATCTATAGATCTAAAAATATAAAGTGAATGAATGTGTCATGTTACTGCTATTTTTATTCTTGTTCTTCCTATTTGTCTCTATTTCAGCCTCTAGCACATAGTATCCTGGTAAGTTTTTTTTTTTTTCAAAGCCCACAGAACAGTGAGAGCAGTGAGAATACTTTTCACCATTCATCCTGTCTCAGCCTCTCTGTTTTTACCCCAATAGGTCTGTTCAATATGCCATATCCTTGAGATCCATTGCATGATTGATCCATTAATTCAGCCTAAGGTTGTTAAAATCGATAAACTCAATGTTAATCCTAAATTCAATCTAGTAACTTATTTATTTTAAGAGAAAGTTATAGGTCCTAGCCCGTATGGGAATAAGAACAGGAATGAGAATACAGAAAGGAACGAGGGATATTTCACAAAAGCGGTCCTATCTGATAGGCCAAAATTGTGCCACTCAGCTTAGATCTCATCTTCTTATATCCAAGGCCAGCCTTGTATATTTGGTAAGAAGAAATTTAATTTGCAAACTATTTTATAAAAGAATAATTTAAGGAGCTGTGTGGGAATTTAAATCATCTAACGTAATAGAACAGAAAATTTGCCTAGGTTTAAAACTGGGTCTTTTATATATTTTCATTTGTAATGACACCTTAATAATGGTTACTTGTGTAAAGCACTTTTGAGCCTGCATCTGTTTAATATAGTTTTACATGTATTAATGCACTGAATTCCCACAATAACTGTACAAATAAGGTTCTTTTCCATCTATTTTACATAAGAAAAAACCTTAAGAAATTTCTCTATTTCTATTGTTGGTAAACTTTGGAAATGGGATTGAACACAGATATTCTTAATCACTGTTTATACTATATTAATGTTGTTTGGCAAAAGTAGGTATAAACAGAAATAACTCTTTAGGGCTAAAAAGAAAATGTTCAAATCCATATTTTGATATTAATATCAGTGGGATAATTTATTAAATAAGTGTTACATATAAGGGGTCTGACTTTGGATAAAATTAAGTCTTTCTCCTGAATCTATTACTGTGACCAACCTGCAAAATATACGGTGAATAAATAATTCAATCCACATGTCTCTTTCAGCAACAGCAGCAGCAAATACTGAAGGTGTGGATGAAGGGGAGATAGGAGTGACAGGCTCAGTATTCAAAAAAGTTATGATAATGATTTTTTAAATAAAAATGTGTTTTAAATACCAGCTTCCCACGAATCCCAGGAATTTCACAATAAAAAATAAAATCTGCCTGCCATTTAACAGCCAGCAATACAAAAACCTTGCTATGCCAAATGTAATAGGCATAACTGGGTTCACCATTTGATTTTCTTAAGAAGAAGCAATTTCATTCTGATTAAACTCTTTGGGAAGCTGATTTCAACAATGTTCTTTGGTTATCAGGGGTATTGTTTTTCCTTCAGGCAGAAAGGAAAACGTGCAGCTAAAACCTTTACTGTAAGTGATAATGAAGTTGGTCCATTGCTGTGTAGAATTGCGACAATTCTTTATCACGCAACGTGATCAGAGGTGTGAAAGTAGGTGATTTCTCAGACCATAAGAAATCGCCGAATTCACAGATTTCTGTCTTGCCACAATGAACTGGCCACATATTATAAGAAGCCCACATTTAGTTTGTTGGTTTCTTTTTTTTCATAACTGTGATTGTGTTTTGATGGAACATATTCACATTAAAAAAGGAAAACCTGTAAGACAAGATAATTGTACCACTTTTTATTGTAATATGTAAGAAGCATAGAAGAAATGAGAGCATCTTCTCATACTCACGTCCTTATGTAAATGTGTGATTTTCAACCTGGACACATTCCCACCCTAACCCCAGAAACCAAGGACTTTCATTTTCCTGCTTACCCTGCAAGTGTGCCAGGATCCAGTCCCAGTGTTGGTACAATAAATTAAAACTATAAGTGTGACTCTAGCTAGCTTCTATAAAGTCTTGACACCACAATATTTTCTGTAACTTCTCTTCAATATTCATTGGCTTGAAGTCATGAAAGGCACCAAATCTGTTATCAAATATCTTCCATTAGAGATGATAAAAAATTGTTTTGACCAGCTCCTGTTCTGTGCCTCCCCCATCCAAGTCCACTTCTAAACATACTTGTTTTCGCTGCCAACCCAACCAACACATCAGTATTTCTTTGCCAACCCAGCCAATACATCACTATTCCTTCTTATTTGTAAAGTAGCTTTTCTTCTGCGGGTGATAAAAGAGGTTCCAATTCTGTGCACACTCTGGAATTCTGTTTAAAATTGCATGTTTTGAATTTAGGAACCAAGGCAGGATGTAGGGTGTGTCAATTTGGGAATGCCAAATGACTGAAATGTCATGACATTTACAATCCAGATGTCAAGAAAAGCTGGGAGACAAGACAGCTTGGTTGATAATTAGATGGCAGATGTCCAAATAGTCTCACATGATACACATTATTTTTTATATATTTGATATTTGAGACCCTAGCCCTGAAAGACAAATAATAAATCATCTTGCCCATATAATAAAAAAGATTAGGTCTCATGATTTTATATTACTTATTTTATTATATTTATTTTATATTTTGCCTTTTTCTTATTTATTTATGGGAAATAGAAAGCATATGAAAATAAAGCTTACTCATAATCCTTATTTTTTGTACATTATTGTATAGATAAACATGCTAGTTATTATTATTCGTACTTTATTAAAGTTTAGACTCCCATATTCCAAAAGTGAGAAAAGTCAGGTCCAGGAGAGTTAAATGATTTCTAAGGTCACCCATTAGTGGCAGAAATGATATGAGATCCCACTGTCTCTTGATTCTTAAGTCAGCGTTCTTTCCAGAATACCTTATTCTTCAATTCAAAGGAGTTGATTCCTTTCTGGGTAAATGCTTGGGTCAAATCCCCCAATGACTTCTGAGAAATGTGGATATCAAGCTTCAAAGCCTTGGTTCAAGAATTCTGATTAAACCCACATGGTACCAAAGCAATAGCCAGAACCCTGGAAAAATTCTAGTTGGTAGGGCTGATTCATTTTATCTAGTTAAAAGAATATTTGGGGGGAGGATATAATGGATTCACTGGCCAGCTCTGCCCATCAATACTCTATTCCTAATGGAGCATCTTTTCTCTGTGAATATTGACTCGTTAAATTTTCCTTCTACTTTACTATATAGCATTTTCCATATCTTTTCTGCTCCAAGCCCAGGACTTTGATGCTTCAAGTCCAGGCCTTTGGGCTTAAAGGCAAATGTCAACTCTATTACCACTTCTGTAGTTTTGTATATGGGCATTCCAATTAATAAAGAGAACTCAAGCCGGCCATTATGTACATTATTTACAATGCAATGTGTCAATTGGCAATTATTATCTGAGACTAATTTTTTTTTCTATTGAAACAGGGAGAGCTAACTATTTTAAAAAATATTTTTGGGAAGAAGTCATATTTGAAGAGCCTCTTGAAATATTACATACTAAAACATCAGATTTCCTAGATTTAACATCAGCTTTAACTTGTTGATAGAAGGGAAGACTTTGAGAGGGTCTGTTTGGCTATCTTGTGAGTTAGGGAACAAGGAAAAGAATGAGTTTTGCATATATCCAGAGGTATTTTGTGTATATGTAACTCAAAAGCAAATAAACTTAACAAACTTTAGATCTTCCGATTTCACCCAGGTTTGTTGTCTTCTGAAGTGTGGATGAGCAAGGCTATAAAAGGCCCAAACATGTCTTGATGAGGATCTTAGAGAACTTCTGCAGTGCTTCCCTGATCTAATTGGGCTATTGGAGGCAGTCTTTCTCCTGTTCTTAGATTGGTAGTAGTTTTCCTTTGAATATTCAATTCAGTTCCCTGCCTTCGTTCAACTTAGGCTTTCTTTTAAAATGTTTTTGAAATAGTTAGCTCTCCTTGTTTCTAAAGATAAAAATAGTCTCATGGAATAATTGGCAACTGGTATATTATACTATAAAACAATGTACAAAATGACCAGCTTTACATCTCTGTAGAGGGCACAATACCTCTCCCCAATGAATTCTTCTTGTTCCAGGGCAGCAAGGAACTTTTTCTTGCTGATGTGTCTTCTTGTAGTTCTGGAATTCAGTACTCCAACCATTTACTTCCCTCGATCAACATTTCAGCTTTTCTTGTCAGAACATGTTTCTGGTTACTAGGGCCCTAATTGGTTCCCCTGAAAAGACCCTCACTAATATCTCTCTTTACCTAGCTGACAGTCTAGGTTAGCACTATTTTCTATTTCCTAGAAGTCACACTTAAGATTTAAATTTTAAAATAATATGAAGAAAATTAATTTTAAGAATATAGAATATAGTAATAAAATGTATTTTTTAATTGTATCTTCTAAGCTAAAATGCCATCTATGCCATTTCCATGAATACTTATAAGGGTAAGTTTCCAAACTTAACCTAGAGGAGCTACCAAGGTAGTTTGAAGTAGTAGTTTTAAATATTTCTAGATTTTCTTGCCTTAGTCAAATATCTTTTTAAATGTTTGTATTAGGTTTGCAGAAATGCATAAGGAGCTCCATGATGCTCAAACATAGTTTAAATCTTCATTAAAGTAAATAAGAGATTCCTTTGCTGAATACACAAGTCTATCAGCTATAAGTAAAGTATGTATAGATATGTATGAAGAGGGCTTGTAGGTAACAAAGCCAATGAAGGATATCTGTAACAGTATGATCAAAATATTTCTGAATGTATATGAATCATGCCCTGT
>CAUYON010127623.1:0-18983 GCA_963573935.1 Arctocebus calabarensis | reverse complement strand
ACCTAAAAATGGCCAGGCATTGTGGTGGGCGCCTGTAGTCCCAGCTACTTGGGAGGTGGAGGCAGGAGACTCACTTGAGCCCAGGATTTGGAGGTTGCTGTGAGCTGTGATGCCACAGCACTCTATCCAGGTGACAGCTTGAGGCTCTGTCTCAAAAACAAAACAAACAAACAAAAAAAAGATTAGAGAAATTGGGTGTAAAGTTCTTAGTATGTGCCTGGTGTACAATAGTGAACACTTTTATAGTACTTACTACATAGGAGCCACTGTTCTAAGTGGTTGGCATATGTTAGCTCCTTTCTTTCTCAAAACAGCTGTACTAACTAGGTACTATTATCTCCACCCCCATTTTACAGCTGGGGAAACGGAGGCTTAGAGAGGTTAAATAACTTTCCTAAAATCACACAACTTGTAAATAGGCAGAGCAGGATTTGAACCCAGCAGTTTGTCTCTAGGAGTCCATGCGCTTAAACAATCTTCCTAGTAAGTAACAAATGGCAACATTATTATTGAAACTAAATTCAAAGAGTTTCCATTAAGAGAATACTGGTTTAATAGGGACTTAAGAAGATATAAGGAAATGCCAAGTTCCTTGCCATGAAGACATTCTCCAATTGATTTGGGGGGGTGGGGTGCAGTGGCAGAATGAGATTAGAGTTATTGAGCCTAGGATTGGAATGTGAAGGAACCAGGTTATGTAGCAAGGGAAGGAAGCACAGAGAGTTTAAGGGAAGGTTTGGATTGTGGGAAAGAGGGAGGGGCTAGACCACAGCAGAAGAGATTGGATTTCAGGAAACTGTCTCTTCAGAGCTGGGTCTGGAAGGTAGATTTCCAAGGGGCTGCTTAAGCACTCCACGGCTGGGCAAGGCAGCTGGGTAGAGGTGAGATCTGGCAGGGGCAAATGCACTCACAGGAACTGGGAGTATGAGGTCAGGGTTCCCTGCGAGATCTGCGATGTGTCGGTAGAGCGGGACACCCTTCTCAGCTGCTCCTGCCTTACACACTGCCAAGGACACTCCCAGGATGGCATTGGCCCCAAACTTGGCTAGAAGTAGACAATTAGGAAGAAAGGGTGAGAGCTTCTCCGGCGTGGTTTGCAGTTACCTCTCCTTGACCATTCCCCCTGGTCACCCCATGAAGAATTCAGAGCTGACAGCCACTGGGCATTAAGATTTTGTTAACACATCTCAACCCAGCCATCTGAGGAGCACTCCCACCCCAGAGGAATGTGTCAGCTGCCAGCTATATCCAGAGCCAGGCCCAGGGCTGGCAGACAGCAGACATAGGAAATGCCTGTGGAATGAATAAAATCCAGCTACAGTGTGCCCCAAAATGTGGACACAGAAATAAACCAGCCACACCTCAGCCCCCGTGGTCTCTTTCCACCCCTCGCACACCTCATCACCTCCCCACCTCTAGCCCTTAACTCACACTTATTCTCAGTTCCATCCAGCTCAATCATAAATTTGTCAACTTTTTCTTGATCCACAACACTTAGCTTCTGGAAGGGCAGGTTGGAGGACAGAGCAGAGGTCAGATATCTCAGGAATCAGAGCATGTGTTGCAGGAAAGGTAAGTGAAAATATATGGGGGGATTCTCTGGGGTATGGGGAAGAGGTAGGGGAGCTCTCCACTTGCCTTTTCCAGCAGAGCAGGACCTAGAGTCTTATTGATGTGTTCCACAGCCTTTAGGACTCCTAGAGGGGCGAGAATCAATAATTAGGACTCTTCCTATGGATCCCAGCTTCTCAAGAAGCTTTTGGTAGCAGTCCTCTCCCCCTCTGTGCCCGTAACCCAAAATGACCAGTTCAGGTTCCTTGTCTGTTAGCCTCTCCTCACCTTTCCCCAGGTAGCGAGATTTGTCTCCATCTCTTAGTTCCAGAGCTTCGTAGATACCTGTGGAAGCCCCACTGGGCACAGCTGCTCGGAATCGGCCTGGGGTGGGAATAATGGGAAGATCACAAATCCTTGCCATGAAGACATTCTCTCCAAATGGCTGAGGTGCCCTTTCTGAGCACAGAGAGACTCCTGCTTTACCCAGCTCCCAGTTCTGAGCCACAATGGCCTGGGAAGAAGTCTGGGGCAGGGGACCCCAGAGAAAGGAGAGAATGTGGAACAGAATTGGTGAGGAGGACAGAAGGGGTTGGGGTCTTCTGAGGCAAACTAATTCAATAGGCCTGTGTTACCCTTAGCTGTGTATAGATCCACCTCCACGGTGGGGTTGCCCCTGGAGTCCAGGATTTCCCGGGCAAGGATTTTCTGCATGGCCATGACTGTAGGATAAGAGGTGTAAGTGAGTGTGGACAGTTGATCCCTTAAGGAACCAGAAATCCCTTGCCCTTTATGAGTCTTCCCCACTCCAAGAAGGCAGGTGCTGGAGCTAAAAATACCCCCACAAAAAGGTCACAGACCAAAGAGGCAGATACAGCCTCCTTCCCCCACTCAGAACAGCTCCTATTCCACCCTCCTATCCTAAGAATCCAGGGCCCGCTCCTTTATGACTCCCTGAGCCCCCACCTCCCCAAAGCTGCACTTGTGCTTTCTCCTTCCACTCTTCTGGTCAAGCAGTCTATTCTCCACAGCCTCCTAGCCCTCAAATCCTTTCAAGTTCTCATTTTTTCTGCTCCCAAATCCTCATAGGCCCCCAGCTTGCTACCTGCCCTTCTCTATCCATGCCTGCTGCCTCTCCTCACAGCTCCTTTCCCAAGATCTTTGGATACTCCCACACCTTGCCCCATCCTTCTTGCTCCAGCCCAGCCAGTTTTCTTCAAGCGCAGTGACCCAGGAGGAAAAAAGTTGAAATCTTCCCTTCCTTCTTTAAGCCAGCACACTGCACACCCTTTACCACCCCAGAGGCCTATTAGATTCACCAGACCTGAGATGTTTGCTGCTGAGGGCTTAGATGGAGCTCCAAGTTTCGATGGCAGCTGGGACAGTGTCAGCTCACCCCTTCTCAGGCTGGGCATTTATCTCTTAGCCACCCTGTCCCCAGAGAGCCCCGCCTCTCTCTCTCTATCCAACCCCCTCCACACCAGGCTGGCAGCCAAGTGCCCACTATAGCCTAAAGCAGAAGTCTCCGGACCCAAGCACCTGCCCCCTCACCAAAGGTCAATGACTAACCCTCCCTTTTCTTTCTGTCCTCCATAAAGTTCTCCACTTTTAATTCTACCCCTGGGGAGGAGTTTCAGACTGGGGTCTCTTCCCCCTCCCCAGGATTATATTTCCCATTTGCAAAGGTTGAAGAGGAAGCAGTGCCCTTTAGGAAAGGCCAGGGGTAACCTGAGCCCCGCAGGGCTGAGGAGGGGGCCTGGAGGAGGGGGCCTGGACGAGGGGCTGCAGGATTGACATCCACATGTGCTCAGCTTACAGGGAAGGGACCTTTAGAGTGGGAAGGGATGGGAATACTGGCAAGCTCTGAATTGTAAACTTGAACCCCCCCTCCACAGACCCAGAAAGGGTCTCACCTCGCAGGATCCTCATAACGGCAACCCCATCCAGCCCTCTCCCAGCCAGCAAGGGGGTGGGTGAGTGAGGGGACCGGGAGACGAATTTAGACTGGCCCTCTGAGCTGGCGCGGCGCCCGACTGATAGCGCTGGGACAGCACTTGTCTCCCGGGTGGTGACAGTTGGTCAGGAGCCCCTTTTCCCACTGAATGGGCACTGTGGAGCGCGGCCCCAACCCATCAATGAATGGTGTTGAAACAAGAGTCAAAAAAAATGAATGGACAGGAGGAGGGGCGGCCTTTTATAAGCGTCTGAGCGCCAGGGCCCTGTCGGGAGGTCTATCCACTTGCAGAGTTACAGAGAAGTGGGTCTGTACACTCGGCAACTCTCTCCTCCTTGGTGGGCTGGGGGCGAGGAGTACGGGGTCTGCTCCGAGTACTGCTGCAGCCCCGGTGGGCTGACCTGATGCGGGGGTCACGGGGAGCCTCGGTTTCTAGCCAGGGACTCAGAGGCCTCTTCTGCCGGCGCCGGAGCGGCCCGCACCCGGTGACTCACGCCGATGGCTCTGTCCCCAGCTCTCCTCCCCGCCCCACCCGCCTTCTGCGATATCTCCCAGCCCCCACCCCAGGAGCCCTACTGGGTCCCCTACCCCTGTCTTCCATCGCGCCCTTCCCCCTATCTCTGGCCGCTCCCTCCCGGGATTTTTCCACCCTGGGGTGGGGGGTGCAGCAGGCCAGAGGTCAGGAGATGGCGCGCGGGGAGCGCCGCCACGTGCCGGAGTGCTGCCCCGCCCGAGTCTGCTAGTGACTCAGCCGCGAGGCTGTCGAGGAACACCAGCTCAGGGGGCGTCGGGGACCACGGGGTTCGGAGTGGACGCCAAGCATCCGCGCTTTGCTCCGGAGGAAGGGACACAAACGAAGCCCCTTCTCGCCCGGGAGGTGCTGCAAGACCCAGACGCCCCTGGCTGGAAGGACCGGAAGCAGCCAAGCCCCTCAGCGGTTAAGGATTAGGAGGGACTGGTCTTCTGGTCCCCTAAATCAGCCGCACGGACCTGCCCCACCCCTTCCCGATGGACGCCGAGCGAACTAATCGCACACAAGTACTTATGCACAATTTTTACTGGAAAAGAAGAAAAAACCCAAGGAGGCCAAAGTAGAAGGGGCATTCGCTTCTTGAAAAAGTTGTCAATCTTGGAACTTTAGTATTCTTCCGCCTTGAGCAATAGCCCCGCCCATTTCGCCCCGAGGGAGCCCGCGCTCAGTGACCTCCGCGGAGACCAGCCAAGGGGGCACGGCCGGTGACCCAGACTGCTGGCCTGGGGACAGGCGGGGCTGGGACGTGGAGGGAGGCCCTGGGCTGGAGCAGATCCAGAATAAGCATAATCTCCTGGTGTGGGGGTGGGCTCGAAGGAACCCAACCTGTGCGACGCTGGGGACAGAGAGCCCCAGTCCATTCCTTCAGCTCTCAGAATGACTGCGGTATAATTTGTCAAATTTCCCTTGGCTTTCTTATTTCTTAAATAAGTAAAATTAAAAGTGGGTCGGCAGGCGCACTCCCTCGCCCTCCCCACCCTTTCTGTCACGCGGGAGACGCGTCCTAGGGTTCTTCTTCCTTCCCAGGGGAGTCCGAGAGGGTCCGGCCAGACGCGGACCCGCGCAGCCCCGCCGGCCCCAACCGCCCCGCGCGCTCTCCCTCCCGGCCCGGCGCACGCGCCGCCTCGGCCCGCCGGTCCTTCACTCCGGCAGAGGTGGGGGGGAGGGAGAAGTCGTTCCGTTTAACTCTGGGTTCCCCAGACTGTTTAATATGCAGCTTGCTAATTCTTCTTTCTCTTCCTTCCTCTGGCTCACTCTCTTCCCCTATACCAAAGTCTGGTATGTAGTCAATGAGAACGGGAGCGAGCCCTAACCTTAGTCTCTCTTCCGCCACCCCCCCCCCCCATCATTTACATGGTTTTCCATCGAACTCTGCAAATTTTGCTATAGGGGGAAGAATTTTTTTTTTTTTTTTTTTAGGGGGAGGGATTTTTAAAATTGCATTTGCGAAGTTCGGTGCCTGGGCAGGCGGGGCGGGTGAGGGAGGGAATGGGGAGCAGGCCCCGCCCCTACCTCCCTTTGCAAATAAAAATCTGGGGGGGGAGGAGCAGGAAGTGGCGGTGCGAGGGCTGCTGCACAGCTAGCAGAACCGCGGTCCGGACGGCAGCGCGTGCCCCGAGCTCTCCGCCTCCCCCCGCCCGCCAGCCCGAGGCAGCCCGAGCCCAGCCCACGGCCCCAGCAGCAGCGCCGAGAGCAGCCCCAGTAGCAACGCCATGGCCGGGTGGAACGCCTACATCGACAACCTCATGGCGGACGGGACCTGTCAGGACGCAGCCATCGTGGGCTACAAGGACTCGCCCTCCGTCTGGGCCGCCGTCCCCGGGAAAACCTTCGTCAACATCACGGTACTGCGAGGCCTGCGCGGTCCGAGGCACTGGTCGGACTTGGACCCTTTGGGAGGGAGTTGGGTGGGGGCGGGCGCGGTCTAGGGAAGGCAGCGAAAGGCTCTGACCAGGTCCTTGCCCTGAAGGCGGCACGAATGGCGGCTGCACGTGAGCAGGTCCCTTCGTTGCCCCCTAAGACCTACGCCCCAGGCGGCGGCGCCCGCCGCCCCGCTTCCCGCGATGGGGCGTTACATCCGGGGCACAGGGCGGGGAGGGGCGCGTCGCCCGGTGCGGCGGCCCACTTCCGCCTCCCCCAGGGCGGGGCGGACACTCGCTGTAATTTTAACCATGGATTGTGATTGAGAAGGGTCTTGGGGACCCTCGGGCCACTAGTTCCCTTTCAGGCTGTCCGCTCGTGCCCCTCCACTATTGTTCCCCCTTATGCGAGAGGGAGCCCCTGGCGCGTGGCTTTGGTGCCCTGCCCCTCCCAGCTCCGTTAGAGCGGGCGAGGCCGCCACACACACCCCCACACACACACGCGGCATGTTGGACTCAACATTCCTGTGAGGCCACTCCCGGAAGTCCCCTCACCCTCTCTTCCCGCCATCCGGCGGGGCCTGAAACGGGGGAACTTTGTGAGAAGTTCTAAGATAGTTAAGTGAAGGAATAAGGGTTGACTACTCCTGTTCCCCCAACCACCTCCCTTGTCCACACTGCCCGGAAGTGGGGAGGAGGAGCGGAAGTTCAAAAGGGGGAAAGGGGGTTTCCGGGCGGGAGGGACCGGATGTGGGGGTTTGGGGTGTAAAGGGGAGGGGGAGAAATGTTCCCTGAGGTATCTAGACCCGAGAGCTGGCTTGCAGGGTCTAGTTCCTGTCCTCCTCCAAAAGTTTTCCAACTTTCCCGGAAAGCTTCCAGGGGTCTGCTTCCTCATCTCCGGGCGTAGACACCTGGACCTAAACTCTAGGTTACTTGGAGACCCAGGCGTCCGGGCCCCTAGCAACTCCTGCAGAACCTTTGACCAAATAAGGGCAAAGTTGCTTCTACGGCTTTGCCCGCCCCCTCCCTTCCCCTCTCTGCTTCTGCTTTTCCTGAAGGAGAGTTCTGAGCATCCAAAGACTCCCCACTTTTGCTGTCTTTTGGCCCCTTTTATTTTCTGGCTTTATTTTACCTATTAAACTCTGAGATCTAAGTCTGTAGGGAAACATTTCATCCCTTCCACCTTGGTCCCATTTTCCAGGCTTGAGAATCATTATCTTTTTGTGTTCTAACTTCCAAAGGTACTGAAAGTTTCTCATTTCATTGGTGTGTACACAGCATGTAGCCTACATCTCTCCCCACCGGGGTTTTAGCTCCCAGAGTGGAAGGCATATGGGTACTTAGGGAAAACAAGGTGGGGATATTGGTGTACTAACTTGTTGGGTGCTTGGTTCTCCTTTCAGCCAGCTGAGGTTGGTGTTCTGGTTGGCAAAGACCGGTCAAGTTTTTTTGTGAATGGGCTGACACTTGGGGGCCAGAAATGTTCTGTGATCCGAGACTCGCTGCTGCAGGATGGGGAATTTACCATGGATCTTCGTACCAAGAGCACCGGTGGAGCCCCCACTTTCAATGTCACTGTCACCATGACTGCCAAGAGTGAGTTTCTGAGTCTTACCCTTTCTCTAGCTCTAAAAGCCCTAATGTGCCTCCTTTCGTTATTTGGGTTCTTTTTCTGTGTGGTTCCCCAGTGTGAAGGCAGTCAGCCCAGCATTCTACTCCAAGTTCACTGGGTGCCAGGACATTGGATAGTCCCTCCTGTTCTCAGTTCCTCATGTTGTGATATGAAGTATTGAACTGCATCATCTCTTAAGTTCCTTCCTACCTTGAGCCTTTTCAGATTAGAAACTATTCTTGGAGTTGGTATTGTTAGGGTCCTGAGTCAGCATTTAGCTCTCATCTTTTGAGCTCTTTTGTTAACTTGGAGGTGGCATGCTTATCCACAGCCATTTCTAGCCTGAACACATGAGTCAGCAGTCTCCGAGCCTTTGACCCCTAAATTTTAGTCTGTCCCTCTCCAGCCTTTAAGCTTGATTTTTTTCCCCTTTTGAAAAGCCTTATTGTTTCAGGGTGACTGACAGCCTGCCTGTGTATGTGTGTGTGTGGGGGGGTTGGGAGGGATGAGGTTGGGTTACATCCCCTAGGGCTGGACAGCTGCTGAACAGCTGGTAGGGGGTGAAATTGTGACACCTGGGTCCTAGCCTCCTTTCTCTTTCCTCCAGCGCTAGTCCTGCTGATGGGCAAAGAAGGTGTCCATGGTGGTTTGATCAACAAGAAATGTTATGAAATGGCCTCCCACCTGCGGCGTTCCCAGTACTGACCTCATCTGTCCCTTTCCCACACCATTCCCCAGAGCTTTTGCACCCCTCTCCTTCCTATACACACGTACACCGTTTTTATTTTTGGGGCCATTACCCCACACCCCTTATCGCTGCCAAAACCACATGGGCTGGGGGCCAGGACTGGATGGACAGACACCTCCCCCTACCCATACCCCTCCTGTGTGTGGTTGGAAAACTTTTTTGTTTTTTGGGGTTTTTTTTCTGAATAAAAAAGATTCTACTAATAAGGTGCTGTGTGGTTTGAGCTTGGGTGTCAGACTGGGAGATAGGTGCTAACGACTCATCTCCTTTATCCTGGGGTTGGGGTTGGAAGCAGGAGGGCTGAGACACTACAAAAAGAATGTCCAGAACTAAGCACTTGTCTCAGACCTATGTAGCCAGGTGGCCTAGCCTCTTAGTGGCATTTCCAGGCCTAGGTCCTCAAGTGTGTTAGTCCAATTGGGATGATGGAATAGAGCCATCCAGACTAGTTCCAGGCCTGTGGGCAAGGCAGGGCCAACTGAGTCATGTGGGTGGGGCTCCCCCTTTTAGTCACAGCAAAGGCCTGGCCTGCTAGGGCTGTCCCATAGCTACAGGTTAGTCTCCTGGCACTACTTGCCCTTTATGGCAAAATAGGGGTGATTCCCCAAAGTACAGGTTTACCTGTGTGAGAATAATCTTACCCACCCTTAGTCCACAAAACCAATTTTATTAATCCATGAAGTAAAGACCAGTCCCTTTGCTCCCTTCCTTCAAGCACCCTGAAAATACTAGGGCTGGGTAAGGAAGAAAGCTGGGATGAAAATGTTCCCTATCCCTCAATTTTGAAGACTGGAGGAAGAGGGTCTGTGCAAAAAAGGTCACCAGAAGTGTGTGTATTGGGGGAGGTATTAGACTAGGATGGCAGGGGAAAGAGAGGAGGAAGAGGAAGAAGGGGAGGGTGGGGGATCTGTTGAGGGCCCAGGAAAAACAAGGGGGGCTGGGGCTAGGGAACCAAAAGAGGTGGGAAGAGTAGGGCTGGAGCCTAGGAGTGGGGTCCGTTCTGAAGCAGGGTGGTCCCTTGGCTCCCCTTCCTCATCACCCTCTTGCCCTTGGATTTCTTCCTCCTGTTCCTCATCTCCAGGACCCCGATGAACAGGTTGCTTGCAGATAGGGCAAGTCTTCCGGGTCTGAGTGAGCCAGGGGTCCACACAGCGGCTGTGATAGGCTGCAGAGAGGAATGCAATGAATGAGCACCTGGTACCACCAGTGGCACAGGAGCCTGGACCCAGGCAATGAGGGCCTCACCATGAGCACAGGGTAGTACCCGCAGCTTGTCCCCATCTTCATACTCATCCAGGCAAATGGCACAGACATCATACTGGTCTCCTGAGGGAGAAAGAAGGTAAATCTAGTCACTCCATCACTGAGCCACACTGAACCACTGCCCACAAAAATTCACTCTGGCAGGCCTGTGGTGGAGCAAAGTTCTGTAAAAATTCTTTTCCCAAGTCTACAAAACCCATGGAAGAGCTAAGACAGGGAGACATGGTAAGGCCAGGGCAGCCCCTCTTTGAGACTAGTGAGGACAAGCAAAGAGAAGGAGAGGTAAGAAGGGAAGTGGGTTTTTGGGGAGGTGTTGAGGGTGGTGAGATAGGGAGCTGGAGGAGCGGAAGTGGGAGGCAGGGCTTCTGCTACAACCTTATATGGAGACTGTAGGCTCCAGGGACTAAAGACCCAATCCCTCCTTACCTGTTTCTTCTGACTGAACCCTCCAACTGCTTCCATTTTTCTACTCTCTACTTCCTGTCCCTCCATTTCCCCCAACTATTTCACTTGATCATCTTTGTTTCTGATCCCCTACTATATTCTACCTCTTCTGTCCTCACATTTGTGGGTACAGAGAGAGAAATGATGGCATCTTAGGTAGATACCTTCTCACTGCCAGCTTTCTTTACCCCTTATCTTCTTATCCTTCAGAACCTGGCCTTTTCCCCAAATCTCTCACCCTTTTGATAGTCATGTGTAGGAATCTGTTTCAGTTGTTCTTTGGTAAGTCGATTCCGCTGGAGCCGTTTCCGGTGCTGGATACAACGAACTATCTGGGGAAAGGGGGAGTGGACAGACTAAGCTTGGGGAGCAAAACTGAACAATCCATTTCCCAACTCCAGATCCAGCCTGGCCTTATAGGCCCCAGGTCTTCCTGAGCTACTATCCCTTCCCTGAGCTACTCACCATTACTGCTCCCATGGCCAAAACTAGCAGTCCCACTATCCCTGTGAAAGGGATGAGGTAATAGCCCAATGGGAAGCTATTGTCTGGAACCAGAAGCACCTGAGCCCTGAGGAAAAGAAGACTAATCTCAGAGGAGCAAAAATGGCAAAGGTACAAAGAAGAGGGTCAAAATAACTGGCTCTAGGGTGGTGCCTATGGCTCAGTGGGTAGGGCGCTGGCCCCATATACTGAGAGTGGTGGGTTCAAACTCGGCCCCAGCCGAACTGCAACAAAAAAATAGCCAGGCTTGTGGTGGGCGCCTGTAGTCCCAGCTACTCGGCAGGCTGAGGCAAGAGAATCGCCTAAGCCCAGGAGCTGGAGGTTGCTGTGAGCTGTGTGACACCACACAGCTCTACCGAGGGTGATACAGTGAGACTGTCTCTACAAAAAAAAAATTGGCTCTGGACAAGGCCCATTGGGTGGGGAAGGGAGTGGGAATAATGTCAATAGTCAGATTGGTTGGGGCAGTGAGGCTTGAGCTCCAGGTTGGCATGGAACAGATGAAGGATGAATGGAGAAGGAGGGACATGTCCTACCCTTTCTCATAGACGAAGAGGGCACGCAGGTACTCAGAGCTCCTCTCCCCAATAAACACAGACGGGATCCAGATCTGCTGCTGGATTTCTTCTGCAGGGATCAGGGTATTATTCCAGGGACTCAACATTCCTCTCCTCAAAAACTTTGGGAACCCAGACATTTAGCACTTTTACCCCATCCTACCCAAAGATTGGCTGCTTCTCCCTAAGGATTTATCTTTCCCACCATCTCTCAGTCTAAGCTCTACTGAAAACCCAGCTGTTAAGATCCTCTACCCTTACCACTATTCCACACCATGTTCAGAAGTTCATTGGAATTCACATTGTGTACTATAGCTGCCCCGTACCCAGCCTTCTGAGCGTTTAGGACCTAGGGAGACAAGGTAGAGAATAAGGAGCTATCATTGGCTTTGCCTCTTTTTATTCCTGTGGCACCTTTTTCACCCTCAGCTTCCCAGCTCCCAACCCTACATTCAGCAACCTTGAGGTCAAAGTTGCAGTCGAATCTTCGAAGCAGTGCAATAAAGACTGACCCATTGACCGGGGCTGGGGGTGGTGGGGCAATGGGGCTGCAGGCATTGTCTGGGTGAGCCTCCACAAGGAACCCCTGGGGAAGAGAAGCACACTGTTAGATTTCTCTTCCCTAGGTTCTGCTCTTCACAAGGCCCACCAAGCACACTGGCCCCTACATGTTGCATATTTTCTATCCTCATTTCCTTCTCATTTCTGGGGTCTGAGCATCCCACCCAAGTTAAAAAGTCCACATCTCTCAGCCTTCTGAAAATGCAACTGCATCAAATATCCCTTTCTCCAAAGCAAGAATCCAATGTAATTCTTCAATTCTAATATGAAACCGGTACATGATCTAATACACACCCACATGAGAGAAAAACTCTAATTAATTCAAGGTGGGGTCTTGAGGAATGAGGGAGAGGGAAGGAAGGAGGGGATGAGTGTGCTCACACTTAATGGGCACAATGTTGGGGTGTATGGCACACCTCTTGGGGGCAGGACACAATTGTAAGAGGGACTTAATAAATGCAAACATTGTAACCTAATTCTTTGTACCCTCAATTAACCTGAAACAATTAAAAGCAAAACAAGGCTTGGCGCCTGTGGCTCAGCGGACTAAGGCGCCAGTCACGTACACCTGAGCTGGTGGGTTCGAATCCAGCCCGGGCCCACCAAACAACAATGACGGCTGCAACCAAAAAATGGCCGGGCGTTGTGGTGGGCGCCTGTGGTCCCAGCTACTTGGGAGGCGGAGGCAAGAGACTGGCTTGAGCCCAGGAATTGGAGGTTGCTGTGAGCTGTGATGCCACAGCACTCTATCCAGGGTGACAGCTTGAGACTCTGTCTCAAAAAAAAAGCAAAACAGGCTTGGCACCTGTGGCTCAGGGGGCTAAGGCGCCAGCCACGTACACCTGAGCTCGCAGGTTCGAATCCAGCCTGGACCCACCAAACAACAATGGTGGCTGCAACCAAAAAATGGCCGGGCGTTGTGGCGCGCACCTGTAGTCCCAGCTACTTGGGAGGCAAAGGCAGGAGACTCGCTTGAGCCCAGGAATTGGAGGTTGCTGTGAGCTGTGATGCTACAGCACTCTACCCAGGGTGATAGCTTGAGGCTCTGTCTCAAAAAAAAATAAATAAATAAAATAAAAATAAAAAAGCAAAACAAAAACACCCAAATATCCCTTCTCCAAACTCTCCCATCAATCTCCTCTCTGTCCCAGATGGACTAACATGTACCCTAAACTTCAAGCTAATTCAATTCTTCCGCCTTCCAGTTCCCGCTGATTGTAATTCAATTCTCTACCCATCTTTGTCCCTTTCTCTTAAGTTGTTTCGCCCTCCTCTCTCCAGTACACACGCACACAGAGCACACTCCTTTCACTTCAATTTCCAATTACCCATCTCACCAACAATTCTGCTATGACCCAACTCAGTTCTTGCTAAGTGGCAGTCATTGTGATGAAGGATTACAAAGTTGCTCAAATAATTTAATCCTCACAATAACCCTAAGATAACTTCTATTACCCCATTTTACAGGAAAACAAATTAAGGCTCAGAGAAAATTAACTTGCTTAAGATCATATTACCAATAACTGACTCCTGAGACCCTACTGATAAGCAATATTTGGTTCTGCTTTTTATCTTAGTGCACTTTCAGTCTCCCTGATATGCCTAGGGGTAAACACACTTTGACTTCTCCCTCTAGATTCTGGATTCCACACTAGATGTGCTCGCGAACTTGGTTCCTAACTGGACTCTTTCTAATTTCACCTTCATCCAAGACAAGGCTCCCCAACTCCTGCCCTGGACGTAGGATTCTGCGAAACAGAAAAAAAGGGGAAGGGGAGGAATCACCTGGAGTCCCTCCTGGCTCAGGGTAGCCCCAAAAAGAGCTGGGAGGTCCTCAAAGTCCATGCTGGCATTGTGGTCCGAGGTCTGGGGACAAGAAAACACTTTCTCGTTCAGCCTGCAGCCCTTCCTTTCAGCGCCCTCCCCATCCGCCCCTCAGACTCACCGCTCGAATGAGTCCCCGAATGGGGGCCGCTCCCCACAGGACAGTGGCCACAACCACAGGAAGCGGGAAGGCCACAGGGTGCATGGCAGCGGGAGAGAAGAGGCTGAGGAGGCCGCGTCCTGGTAGCAGGAACAGAGGCGGAGTTCTGCACCCTCCCTATCTTCTTTAGGATCCCAGGGGTCCAACCACCCCCAGGTCCCACTTCCCAGCTACATGGGGGCGCCAGCGAAGGAATCCCAACTCGGCGGGAGAGAGGCACTAAATGTATCCTTTTCTGGTGCAGGATAAAACAGGGGTAAGGACGGAGACAAACACAGGTGACAGAAAAACTTCTGGAAGGGTGGGGGAGCTCAAAGGGGTGGGACTTCCGGGTAGGTGGGCCGTCTTCCCAACCCCTGGAAAAGGGGTTCCCGTGGAGAAAGGCCGCTTCCAGCAGTGAACGCTCAAAATGAACTTCCGGTCCTAAAAAGCTGGTTAAAAGAAAGGTTAGAAATGGAGGGACTGCCTGTGCAGAAGATGACTTAATCATCCCCGCTTAAGTGCCCGGGATCTTGGAGCTGCCCTGTTTACAAACCTTTCCCTCTGCCGCCGCCGTACCTCCAAGTCTCGCGAGAGTGCTTGCCCCCTCCGCCCCAACCCCCAGCAGCTGAAATCTTGCTGTAGGTATCGCGAGAGATCTAACTCTGACCAGTCTAAATCATTCGACCTCGCGAGACCTTCAAACGCTCTCTCCTCTCTTTTCCCGCGATTGCAATTCGGTATAAAGTGCGCCAGTACTCTGGTTTCCTAAATCAAGCACATCTCTTCCCTCAGGCAACCTTCAAGCTCCTCCTTTAGCTCCACCTTATTCCCGATCGCCTTTGCGCTGTGCGCCTGCGTCCACGGTAGCTTCCCCTAGTGCCAGTCCTGAGAGCCGGGGGGCGTGCGCGCGCGCCCTCGTCCTGTTGCGCGCGTGGTGTCACCTTGGGGGCGAGCGAGGCCGCGCGCGCACGGGACCCAGAGCTAAGGGCCATTGAGTGGCTATGGCGGCGACGGCGAGTCCCGCGGCCGGCGGGGTAGACGGGAAGCCCCGGACCTCCCCTAAGTCCGTCAAGTTCCTGTTCGGGGGCCTGGCCGGGTAAGCTCAGGCCCCAGGGATGGTAAAAGAAAAGGAAGGGACGGGAACAAGGAGCCGGGCCCGGTTTATCTCTGGGTCTGTTGCAGTGACCTGAGCCAGTATGGGGTCAGTGTGATCCCCAGTGTAGTATGAGGTCCTTGGTGGGCTGCCAGGAGCTCACTGTAGGGCCGGCCCTGCGGGACTGCATGCAGGGTCCGTTGCACAACCTCCGCTAGGCCACCTGAGTTTCCCAGTCCATTGCTTAGCTCTGCTTGGCTGCTTGGGGTTCTAAGCCATTGGACTACCTGGAGTCCCAGGTCACCGCTTGACTCCCGTGGAGCTGCTTGGAGCACTTTCATTGCATGATCCCTACTGAACTTTTCAGATCCATTGCTCTTGGTATACATACAGATTCTTAAACACATGTTCAGCAGCCTCTTGAATCCTTAATCACATGACCTTTGTAACTTTGCTGGCAGTCTCCAGTGGGTATTGGTAGATCTGGGACACCTGGCCCTTGACTCCACCCGTCTTCCCCCAGGATGGGAGCTACAGTTTTTGTGCAGCCCCTAGACCTGGTGAAGAACCGGATGCAGCTGAGCGGGGAAGGAGCCAAGACACGAGAGTACAAAACCAGCTTCCACGCCCTCACCAGCATCCTGAGGGCAGAAGGACTGAGGGGCATTTACACGGGGTACTGGGGCCTCGGAATGGGAAGTAGGGTATGGGTTCGAAGCTCCAGACATTGGCTTGACATACTGACCCCTTTGCTTCCCAGGCTATCAGCTGGCCTGCTGCGCCAGGCCACCTATACCACCACTCGCCTTGGCATTTATACCGTGCTGTTTGAGCGCCTGACTGGGGCTGATGGTACACCTCCTGGCTTTCTGCTAAAGGCTCTGATTGGTATGACTGCAGGTGCAACTGGTGCTTTTGTGGGAACACCAGCTGAGGTGGCTCTTATCCGCATGACCGCCGATGGCCGGTGAGTTCCAGGTCTGAGCCTAACCCTAGCCCCATCCCCTGGAATCTAAAACAAAGAGACCAGTTTCTTATTCCAGATTGAGAACAAAGCATTTACTTGTTCTGGTTTCCCTCTCTTTGCTCCTGGCTGAGTGGGCTCCCCTGATCTTAGTCTTTCTCCACCAGGCTTCCAGTAGACCAGCGCCGTGGCTACAAAAATGTGTTTAATGCCCTGATTCGAATTGCCCAGGAAGAGGGAGTCCTCACATTGTGGCGGGTGAGTGAAATGGCTGGAAACTTGGGTAGTGTGGGGTCAGGTCTCAAGCATTTCTGATTCTTCTCTCACTCCCCTGCCTCCAGGGCTGCATCCCTACCATGGCTCGGGCTGTTGTCGTCAATGCTGCCCAGCTGGCCTCCTACTCCCAGTCCAAGCAGTTCTTGCTAGACTCAGGTGAGACCCAGAGCTGGGCTCTCAGCTCCTAGCCTGGCTTGAGCCTCCTCTGAGCTGACTGCCACCCCCACTTCACCCCTCCCTCCAGGCTATTTCTCTGACAACATCTTGTGCCACTTCTGCGCCAGCATGATCAGCGGCCTGGTCACCACTGCTGCCTCCATGCCTGTGGACATTGTTAAGACTCGGTAAGTGTCCAGTCATGGGCCTGGAGGGAAAGAGGGTGGAAGGATGCCCTTCTCTCTCACATCCCTACCTCCTCTCCTTTAGGATCCAGAACATGCGAATGATTGATGGGAAGCCAGAATACAAGAATGGGCTGGTGAGGAAGCAAGGCTGGGGGCTTGGGCGGGAGTGTTAGAGGCCTTGGGAGAGCTGTGAAGGTTGCTGGTTGAGGAGGACACGGCCCTCCAGGCCAGGTCCTAGCCCCAGCCTGCCTGTCTGTCTAGGATGTGCTATTGAAGGTTGTCCGCTACGAGGGCTTCTTCAGCTTGTGGAAGGGCTTCACACCCTACTATGCCCGCCTGGGTCCCCACACTGTCCTCACCTTCATCTTCTTGGAGCAGATGAACAAGGTCTACAAGCGTCTCTTCCTCAGCGGCTGAGGTGGCCTGGAGTCAGTGTGCCAGGGCTCCCACTTGCCCACTGCTCCTACTGTCACTGCACCTGGGGGCCTGGACTCTGCTGCCCTGGGGCTCTCTATTTATTTCCCCTCCACAGTGTGGTTTCCTCCTTTGCGGTAAAGGACTTTGGTCTATTCTACCCCCTGTTCCAGCTTGGCCTGCTTGTCCTGATCCTATGGCCACTCTGTCCCTGGCTATTCCTCTTGAGGAGCTGGGAACTCCCTGAGAATTTCTGGCCTCCTCTTGGGTGTTAGTTTCAGGGCATACAGGACAACAGAAGATCCCCCTTCTCAGTGGGGAAACCAAGGCAGAGCTGAGGGGACAGTAGAGAGAACAGAAGATAACAAGATGGGCAAACGGTCTGAAGTGGGAAGACATGACCCTTCCTCCCCACCATTGAGGGCTTAATAAATTGGATTGATGATACCACCCCCAATGTGGAGAGTTGTGGAGGTTAGGAGGGGAGGAGACTGGACAAAGAAGCTGGTGTTCCCGGAGAATAGGAACTGGAGTTTTTTTAAAAAAATTATTAAAGAAAAAGCACCCACTGGTTTTGTGCAAATACTGTGAAAAACCCTCCTGCCACAGCAGGTGGCAAGGCCAGGAAACCCCAAACTCTAGCTCTGTGTTGCCTCCTAATCACTTGCCGAAGAATGTGGCAAATGCACAAATTATTTCACTTAATCCCCAGGAAAAGCCCCTCGGTTTTGGTGACTGCTTTTGCAGCCTAAAGGTGGGTTGGGGTGGGGGGGCGCATAAAGAAATTTTTGAGAGGGGAAGTCAGAACTTTATGGCTGGAGCCAGGTCCCCAAAGTCTGGAGGCTTGAGGAAAAGGAAGGTGTTGGCCAGAAACCAGATCTGGGTGCCATTCTGGGGAGAGTGCCTTATCTCTTTCTCTAGGGGAGATGTTTGGCTCCCAGGCCTAGCCCTCAAGGAGCCTCAAATCCTAAGAGTATAGAAGGGCATGGAAGGTCAAACTGAGAGGAATGCTGGGCAGTATGCAGTCTGAGGGCATTGTGCCAGGCCAGGGGACAGGCAGGTGGGAGCTGGCCCTTTGGGAGATCCATCTCCATAGAAGAGGTGGAGCTCAGCATCCTGGCACCCTTGTTGCTACCTCCCTTCTTACCCCAGTGTGCATACCGTGTCCTGGACCTTCTCCTTAAGAGTTCCCAGTCTAAAGGGGAAGATTAGAGAGGAGTAGTTGGGAAATGCAGTATAGCAATAGACCACTCAGAGTACCTGCCCCAGCCTAGAGGATACCTACACAGTGGTTAGAGAGGTTGGGGACATGCAAGGAGATGCAATTTTGGCTAGTGTGAGGGCAAAAGCTTGGAGGAGAATTTTAGTGGGGAACAGGTGATCTATGAGATTGTGAAGTGTGTGCCATGAGTGATTTTTTTTGTTCGTGTGGTTTTTTTCAGAGAGTCTCACTCTGGTGCCCAGGCTAGAGTGCCCTGGCATCAGCCTAGCTAGCTCACAGCGACCTCAAACTCCTGGGTCCAAGCGATCCTCCTGCCTCAGCCTTCTGAGTAGCTGGGACTACAGGGGCCTACCATAACATCTAGATTTCTATTTTTAGTAGAGATGGGGTCTTGCTCTTGCTCAGGCTGGTCTAGAACTCCTGAGCTCCTTAGCCTCCCAGAGTGCTAGGATTTGAGGTATGAGCCACCACACCCAACCTATGGTGAGAGGTGGAGCTGAACTGGTAGATGAGTGTCAGTGCACAGAAAGAAATTTTCAATTGCTAAACTTGTGAGTTTATCCTCTCCCTGGAAGGAGTTCAAAGTAGGGAGAGATGCAGTCAAATTTTCAGGTTAGGAAGATCCTTCAGTGCCATCTGGAGGAGAGGAGTCTCCAGGGAGTCTGACAAGCCTAGCTTTGTCTTCTGTTCCCTGGGCCCCTAGCCTTGCCTGGATTGGGCTGGAGATCCAGGGAGAGGAAGCCTCACCAGTATAGTTAGGGTTTGGCAGACCCAGTGGAACCAAGGGAGAGAAGTGGGTTCTATTTGCCTGCATCCTAACCTGAGAAGATTCATTTAAACTCTCCAGGATGGCTCAAGGATGGTCTACACTGCTGGGCTCACACCCTTTCCTGCTGTCCTAGGCAGTGAGGAGAACAGCACCTCTGAGGCTCCAGGTACAAGCAGGCACCCACCTTCACTCTTTTTTTTTTTTTGTCTTTGTTGTTTGGCGGGCCCGGGCTGGATTCGAACCCACCAGCTCAGTTGTACATGGCTGGCGCCTTAGCTCGTTGAGCCACAGGCACCGAGCCCGTTCGAATAATTTTAATTATTGGAATGCACATTTTTTTAAATTAATAC
>CAUYON010127621.1:0-27032 GCA_963573935.1 Arctocebus calabarensis | reverse complement strand
TTTTTTTTTTCTTTCCCTCACCCGACTTCCTCCTCTTCTTTCTGTCTGCTCTCCCCTTCCCCCATGCCCCATTGTGTTATTAATTGTCATTAATTATCCTCATATCAAAGTTGAATACATAGGATTCATGCTTCTCCATTCCTGTGATGTTTCACTAAGAATAATGTGTTCCACTTCCATCATGTTAGTACAAATGCTGCAAAGACGCCATTGTTTTTTGATGGCTGAGTAATATTCCATGATATACATATATTATAGCTTGCCAATCCAGTCCTGGGTTGAAGGACATTTAGGCTGTTTCCACATGTTAGCAATTGCGATAAACAGCTTAGTACTAGTGTCTTTATAATAAAAGTTTTTTTTTTTTTTTTTTCTTCTGGATAATGGGATTGTAGGGTAATGGGATTGTAGGGTCAAACAGGAGGTCTAGGTAGAGTTCTTTGAGGTTTCACCATACTTCCCCAAAAAGGTTGTATTTAGTCTGCAGTCCCACCAGCAGTGTAAAAGTGTTACTTTCTCTCCACATTCATGCCAGCATGTGCAATTTTGAGATTTTGTGATATAGCCCTTTCTTGCTGGAGTTAGATGATATCTCAGGGTGGTTTTAATTTGCATTTCTCTAATAATTAGGGATGAAGAGCATTTTTTCATGTGTTTACTGGCCATTCATCTGTCATCTTTAGAGAAGATTCTATTCATCTCTCTTCCCCATTGATGTATGGGACTGTTGGTTTTTTTCTTGTAGATTAATTGAAGTTCTGTATAGATCCTGGTTATTAAACTTTTGTCTGATTCAAAATATGCAAATATGATTTCTCATTGGGTAAGTTATCTATTTGCTTTGGTTGATGTCTCCTTGGCTGTACAGAAGTTTTTCAGTTTAGTTAAGTCCCATTTGTTTATTATTGCAGTTTTTGCTATTGCCATGGCAGTCTTCCTCATAAAGTCTTTCCCCAGGCCAATAGCTTCCAGTGTTTTTCCAATTCTTTCTTTGAGGATTTTTATTGTTCCATGCCTTAAATTTAAGTCCTTTATCCATCTTGAATCAATTTTTGTGATTGGAGAAAGGTGCAGATCCACTTTCAGTCTTTTATATGTGGATATCCAATTCTTCCAGCACCATTTATTCAATAGGGAGTCTTTCCCCAAGTAAACGCTCTTATTTGGTTTATTGAAGATTAGATGGCTGTAAGTTATTGGTTTCATTTCCAGGTTTTCTATATGATTCCAAGTATCTATGTCTGTATTCTTGTGCCAGTACCATGCTGTCTTGACCACTACAGCCTTGTAGTACAGACTAAAATCTGGTATGGTGATACCCGCAGCTTTGTTTTTATTACTAAGAACTGCCTTAGCTATATGGTTTTTTTCTGGTTCCATACAAAGCACAGAATCACTTTTTCCAAGTCTTCAAAGTAGGATGTTGGTATTTTAATAGAGATGGCATTGAAATGGTAAATTGCTCCAGGAAATATAGACATTTTTAACAATGTTGATTTTTCCCAGCCATAAGCATGGTATGTTCTTCCATTTGTTAAAGTCCTATACTATTTCCTTTCTTAGGATTTCATAATTTTCTTTATAGAGGTCTTTCACCTCTTTTGTTAGGTATATTCTTAAGTATTTCATTTTCTTTGAGGCTATGGAGAAGGGAATTGTGTCTATGATTAACCTCTCATCTTGACAAACCCAGCCTTTTAGTTGTTTTTTAATGACTTCCTTACCATACCTGGTACTGAACATTGCAGGAACAATCACAGCATTATTTAACAAACAGGCAGATTCCATATTAGCTGGAGAATCTGTTAGATTCAAGAATTAGAGCATGTAACAAGCAATACAGAGAGTGTATCTAGAAAACAAGTTGTTCTAACTCTGTGGCCTCAGAATTCATAGGAGGTTTGGGTTATCTTTTACAAAAAACCTAAAAAGTAGCCTGACTACAGAACTTTCATAATAACTATGCGGTTCCTGAAGAAATAATAGATTGGTATGCGTATATAAATAGTTTTCTTATTTTCATTGAAGTACATTGCAAAATCAAAAGTTTTGTAGTCTAACCTAGGTTCAAATGTGTGCTCTTACAAACCACTAGCTGTGTGACTTTGGGCAGACATGAGTTTTCTTATGTAAAAATGGGGATTATAAGAACTATTTTTCTGGGATGCCTTGTAGATAAAGCCTTTAAGCATGGTTCTTTACATTAAGCACTCAGTAACTGGTAGCTAGTAATGTTCTTAAACTAGTGGGAAGGCTTCCCCTCCTGTCATAAAAATAATCAGATTCTCTTTTAAGACTCTTAATGTTTAACCTTCCTATTCACTTACTTAGGTGAGGGTAGGACAGTAGGTTTAAATATGTCCATTGGTTTTATTTCTGGTTAGAGTGGAATGACATTCTCTACAGCACCAAAATGAAATTTGATGATTGCTACGTAAGGAGCACTCTGTTTCTGTTAAGTTGGCTGTGCTTATTAACAGAAAAGAAAATGTAGAAAAATGAGTTTATGTTCCATTTATAAGGGCGTATATATTCCTCAAAGTATTTGATACATTTAACAGGTTTTTCTTTTGCATTAATCCTAAATAAATAAAAATATTATAGTTAGAGTACCAAGTTGGACATAGCAGATTTTAGTGTGTTTAGACCGTAAAATAAGTCCTCTGCTCAACTTTTGGTGACAGATTCAGCTTCAGCTTCGACGAACACATGCAGGCTTGGGGACAGGCAAGCCATCCTCGATTGACGATGTGCACCTTCTCCAGAACAAGAGCAAAAAAAACTGGGACAAAGCACGAGAGAGGTTTGCTGAAAAATTCTCCGAAACTAAACCTCAAAAAGATGCACCAGGGACCATGCCTTGGATAAAAGGGACTGTAGAATGATGGTTAATCACAGAACAAAATTCAAGCTTTTTTTAAAAAAAGAAAAAAAAAAAAAGTTTGGAAACCCTTGTTTTATGGCAGAACTTTTCTCTCCAAAAGATTCAGTGGCACAAGGGAGGTGTGTCAGTTTACCCCTTCATGATTCAGAAATGTGTAATAAAGTATGGTTCGCAGCTTTTAAAACCCATTTTTTAAAACTAATAAATAGTTACTGAATCAAGTTATGTAGTAAGTGGACTCAAGTTCACGGGCACGGAAGAGTTTATCAAACTTAGTTATTTTATCTTGTCATTTACAACATTCATATAAGCAACTAGCTATCTAAGCAGAATTCACATAACCACTAATGACTTAAGTGTATCCTTGTTCTCATCTCCATGTATTCAGTATTGTGAAGTGCACAGCAAAAGAAAGAGGCATCAAAAGTTTATAAAACAGTTCTGACCAGGTATGCATCCTTGTTTAAGCCATTTAGAACCTAAATAAAAAAATGTCAAGAAAGGCAGTGTGTGGTGGCTCACACCTATAATCCCAGCATGGGTGGGTTGTTTGAGCCTCAGGAGTTTGAGACCAGCTTCAGCAAGAGAGAGACCTTAGCTCTTAAAAAAAAACCCAGCTGGGTATAGTGGTGGGCACTTGCAGTTCCATCTATTTGGGAGGCTGAGGCAAGAGGATCACTTGACCCCAAGAGTTTGAGGTTGCTGTGAGCTGTGATGCCATGGCACTCTATCGAGGGTGACAAAGTCAGACTCTGTCTAAAAAAAATTAAAAAGTCAAGAAAACATGGATAGAGGTAAATTTGCATAAGTTTCATTAGCCTTGAAGTAGCCTGCGCTAAGTTATATTATGGAAGAACTAATGAACAGGTGATACAGTAAATTAGTCTTTTATTCCTTTCTTCTGTGAAGAATCTGTTGATTTGTACTGTATATTCAGCGTTTACATTTGATTTTGTTTCATAGCTAACGGAGCTATTTAGATAGGAACAATTGAGTACAGTATTGAAATATTCAATGTGCTGGCATTTGAGTGTTGATAAAAATACCATTGTGCAATGGAGTTGTGCCAGAAGAAATGTGATTTCTAGTCCAAAAGGAATACCTAGCCAAAGCCTCAACATATTTATTCGACAAACTTCCAAATGCAATAAAAACACTATAACATTAAAAAGAGTGATTTGTTAAACCAATGATTTAAACCTACTGATACGCTCTGAATTTGCAACCAGCCAGAATTTTCCCTGAGTCAGCAGTACAGTAACAAAGGAGAACCTTAAATATTGAATTGCAGTGCAGCTTTTTGGGTGCAGGTGTCACTGCTCTGCCAGCTATCACTATTCTTTCCCTTTCTGTTCAATTTTTCTCCCAGCTATTTGCTGGGAAATTAACACTGGAACTGACCCTTTTCTGGCGGTGACTATAAGCTACTGCTCCTCCATATACTATAGAAAAAAGTCTTTGAGATTTAGAAATAAGGAAAGGGGTGGCGCTTGTGGCTCAGTGAGTAGGGCACCGGCCCCATATACTAAGGGTGGTAGGTTCGAACCTGGCCCCAGCCAAACTGCAATAAAAAATAGCTGGGTGTTGTGGCAGGTGCCTGTAGTCCTAGCTACTTGGGAGGCTGAGGCAAGAGAATTATCTAAGCCCAAGAGCTGGAGGTTGCTGTGAGCTGTGATGCCACGGCACTCTACCGAGGATGACAAAGGGAGACTCTTGTCTCTTAAAAAAAAAAAAAAATAGAAATAAGGAAAGGAAAATTCTGAAATAAAAAATTATACAAAATTGGGCGGTGCCTATGGCTCAGCGAGTAGGTCGCCGGCCCCATATACCAAAGGTGATGGGTTCAAACCCAGCCTTCGCCAAACTGCAAAACAATAGCCAGGTGTTGTGGTGGGTGCCTGTAGTCCCAGCTACTCGGGAGGCTGAGGCAAGAGAATCGCCTAAGCCCGGGAGTTGGAGGTTGCTGTGAGCTGGTGACACCACAGTACTCCATGGAGGGTGATAAAGTGAGACTCTGTCGCTACAAAAAAAAAAAAATTATACAATAGTGAAGATAATTCAGAAAGAAAGGCTACATATTAGAATTTCCAGTCTGAAGGCAGAAAGAGAAATGGAAAAAGAAAAATAAATTGTGACTACATATAAGATACATGAACAGATTGTGAAGTCCCTACAAGATTTATGCTGGCATAGTTAGGCCTTATAACTCCAGATTTGGATGAGGTATCTTTCTGTGTCCTTTCTGTCTAACAATGTAGTCCAACATATATATATATGTACATTAGACTTGGAGGCAGCAGGATTGCCCTGCATTATTTTCTCTAAAACAGGAAAAAAATTACTGGTCTAAATATGATACTGGTGCTAGTGCTCTGTATATAGATAGGTAACAATAGAGAATTAGAATCCCCCAAAGAGATTTTTGCTACAGGTGAATGTTACTCATTGGGTTAGTATAGACGGACTATAATATTTTCCATTTTATTGGAAAAACTTTTTTCATATTTTTCTTTTGTTAAAGTGGGGAACTCAAAAAAAATTAGGAACTCAAAAATGGTGATAAAAATTTAAATATATGTGATTTTTGCATTATTAAACCCTTTTGCAGATCTAACGTCTCAGGGCTACACTATATACTGGTTAAAGTACTGAATAATGTCTGGGTTTATTTCCATCTGTAAAATAAGAATATTTATGTCACATGTTTGTCTTGAATAGCAAATGGGGAAATGTATACAAAAAGCATTTTGTAAACTGTAGAAATAGTACAGATGTGAGCTTCTACTTGTTTAGAAGCATAAATATGAATCATGTACAATTTGGATTCTGCATAAATTGTTTTGTGTCTAATAATATTTTAAATATTAGTTTATTCAACAGTAAAAATTTACTAGTTTAATGGCTTTTAATTGTTTTTGAGACAGTCTTGGTCCATCACCCTCAGTAGACTGCTGAGGCATTATGATATCTCACAGCAGCCACAAACTCCTGGGCTCAAGCGATCCTCTTGCCTCAGCCTTCTGAGTAACTGGTGTTACAGACACATGCTGCAATGCCTGACTAATTCCAGTAGAGGTAGGGTGTTGCCTGACTTTCTAATTCCAGTAGAGATGGGGTGTTGCTGTTGCTCAGGTTGGTCTTGAACTCCTGATCTCCTGCTCTAGCCTCCCAGAGTGCTAGGATTACAAGGTGTGAGCCACCATGTCCAGCCAGCTTTTTTTTTTCCCCCAGCCAGCTTTTAAATGTTCAAGTGGGGGCTACAAGTTGCTGAAGTTTAAGAATCTAATATCTGATATTTTTGCCAGCACATGAGAAGCTGACAAATTGAGAACAGAATAAACCATCAACATCAGAGTAAAATAGAAATGGTTTTCTAGTATTAAGTAGCTTGAGGAAGCACTCGTATCCTCACAGAATGAAAAAATTTTTACTTCTGATGTTTTATTTTTATTTTAGCCATGAACTTACGAGAAGTTATTTGTTCCCCTAACTCAAAAACCCTCCAACTTATCATGTGAAAGATTATTAATTTGGCATATTTTCAAAGAGCAGGCAAAAGAAGATAGAAATCTCAAGGGAATGTAGGAAGTGTCAGAGATTGTGTACAAAAGCCATCTTACAAAGCTGCATGTCAGAGGTCTGTGCTTGGCAAGCAGCCAGAAAGCACTTACGGCCCTGACACCTAAAGGCAATTAAAGGTAGTTTCCCCAACATCTTGGGTTTTATGGTTCTAAATCTGAGTCATAGATTATTGAAGTTCAGTCATGCTTTCCTTAACAATGGAGGTACGTTCTGAGAAATGTATTGTTAGGCAATGTGTGTATACCTTTTGCTCCTGGGTGACAGACCTGACCAGCATGTTACTGTGCTGAATATTGTAGGCAATTGGTAGTGTAACACAATGGTAAGTATTTGTGTATTCTAACTCAGAAAAAGGGTAGACAAAATACAGAATAATAATTTTATGACATCACTGTTATATATGCAGTCTGTCATTGACAAAAACATTGTTATGTGGTGCATGACAGCACAAGAAAAAAAATGCAACATGTATCAGGTCACTGGAAACTGGAGTTGATGGAGAACATATAAATCAAAGAGCCCCTGGAGGGGGACAGAGCAGACACAGTTGGGAAAGTTAATGTGGAGGGAGGCAAACAGTGTCTCTGCCTGCTGAGTAAACATGACTTTTTGGAAATTCTTCCTCATTGTTAAAATGCCATGGTATTTCATTGCGCAGGACATAGAAGACACATTGCGCAGACACTGAGGAATATTATTAAATGTATTTAAACACGTGACAACATTTTACTTAGCTTCCAATTACTAGCAGACTTCGGAGGGCAGGAAGGTTGCCAGCTCATTCATCTGATCATTACTTATCTTGACCAAAAGCCCACGAGACCATATACTGAAAGAATAAAGCTTTCATTACCATTTAATGTTTTTCCTTAAAGCCTCATTTTAATACTATGAAATCAGATTTCAGAGAATGTCATAATTAAGATTTTCATAAAAAGAAACATTTAATACGATTTAAATATATAATGACTCCCAGTGCTATCTGAATTCATTCACATCATAAACCAACTAAAATGGGCTTTAATATCTACTGTGACCATTGCTGCCTTTACTTAACCTTAATATACAATACTATCAAGACCAATTTATGAGCCAGATTAAAATAATTATCATTGTTTTATTATAATCTCACCCTATTAACTGGATATGTTAATCTAGCTAATCAGCTACCATAGTCACCAGTCTGAGAAATTCACCTCTGAGTAATTGGCAGCTCTTTTTAAAAACCAAATTTATCCTGGAAACATGAATATTTGCCAATTTAAGGTCATTTTAGAGAATGTGATAGATTCCAGTGTCCACAGAGGAGTTCCAGAAATGTTTTAAGCATTTGGGGTATAACCAAAGTTTTCCAAGGTGACTACTTTGATGGGAAAACTGCTTTTATGAATGCGTTATACATTCACTGTGAGAGTTGTCAGATTACTTTGTAGTCACAAGTCATACTGAGTTTGGCTGAAGCAGCTCGTTTGGCAAATGAAGTATGAAATTTATGTTTTGATAGAAAAATAGTTCTATCATGAAGAAGAATGACTTGGCAAATCTTTGTGGCTAACATGTAGCTGCTCTCAGGAATCCTCCCAAGGAACCTGCTAGTTTGCAGGGGTGCTCAGGATTGGTTTTGTGCTCCCATTCAGATAAGAGAAAGAGAAGTCATAGTTTTGGTGTTCAAACTGTATGTCAGAATTTCCCTAAATAATATCTTCCTCCTTACAGCAACCCTGTAAGGCATGTCTCATCTCTGTTTTACAGATGAGGAAACTGGAAGGCTAGGTGGATGCCTAGGGGACCCTAACATTAGTGGTTGGAAACTTGGATTTTAATTTCATACCTAACTCCACACTCTTAGTCGACCAACTCCCAACACACCATGTATTCTAACTAGTCAAACAAATCTTGGCACACACATTTTTAGTGTGGCCTCTTAGTCCTATGGAGGCCTCTGATACTTCCTTCACAAGCATCCTTGACACTCACCCTCCAGGTATCTGTCCCAGAAAAGTCTATGATCATTCCCTGCACTGGGCAGAGAGATAAACCCCTTCTGAAGTGTTAATTTTGGGAGAAAAAGGGTTACACCATCAAGAATATCCCTTTCTCACAGCACCCTAACCCTGCCAAAACATGGAACCTGTCAATATGTTACGTGGCAGGGTTGGGGGGATTAACGTAGTTAGAATGAGGTTGCTAACCAGGTAACCTTAGAGAGGGCGCTTTCAACATGGAAGAGGGTGGCAGAGTAATGCAATGTGAGAAGGACACCAATGGCCCCTTGTAAGGGGGACACAGCCCCAAAATGTGGACAGTCCCTAGAAGCTAGAAAAGGCAAAATCAGATTCTTCCCTAGAGCCTCCAGAAAAGAGCACAGCCTGCCAACACTTTGTGATCCCTTTTGGACTCCTGCTGAACTGTAAGATAAACTGTTCTTTGAAGTTCTAAGTTTGTGGCGATCTGGTACAGCAGCAGAAGAAAACTAATACAAAGGCCAACCTCACTTCCTCTGGGAAAGCCGGCTGGCTTGTCCCCAACCCCAGAGCTCCTGGTGGGAAGTAGCCAATATCAACCCAAGCATTAGAGCACTTGGGCCAAGATCCAGAGGTCCCATCACTGCTGAAGACGTGGCTGGAAGAGAGGCCTTAAAGGAAGCACAACTGGCCATAGACGTGAAGGGATCCATGGACTGGATTCTCCAATCTGCATACTAGCTGTATGCCGGCAGGACACCTCCATTTGAAGTGTTGTAAAACTTGGACTTAAGACCTGCCCTGCCTGCTGGTTGCTAAGAGGACAAAAAGAAGTCGTGCTGATCATCGAGCATGTTTATAGTTGTAGGTGTGAATCTGACAGAATTAGGATGTTAATACTGTTGTATTGAGTGGATATCAAATTTCTTGTTCTCGATACTACCATTATTTTTAATAATAAGCACATGTATGTGACTTTCAACATTTCCTTCTAACTCTGCACTTAACATGAAAATCCAATTAAACAGCAACTAATTCACTAAAATGTTGATTGACATTTTACTGTACTTCACGTACTTACAGCATATTAGAGCCAGAAGGGGCCTGAATAATCCCCTCATCCATTTTTAGAGGCAAAGAAGCAGATGCAGATTGTTGAAAGGTAAGAAGGGCAAACCTTTAGAAACAGAATTCCTGGATGAGTCCCTGGCTACAAAACAAAACCAAAACAAAAACCCCCCGTGCTTATGAATCCCTTCTGAGATGTTGAGGATATGGACAAGGATTTAAAGTGGAAACCCAGGCTCGGTGCCTGTGGCTCAGCGGGCTAAGGCGCCAGCCACGTACATCTGAGCTGGCAGGTTCAAATCCAGCCTGGGCCCGCCAAACAACAATGACAGCTGCAACTAAAAAGTGGCCGGGCGTTGTGGCGGGCGCCTATAGTCCCAGCTACTTGGGAGGCAGAGGCAAGAGACTCGCTTGAGCCCAGGAATTGGAGGTTGCTGTGAGCTGTGATGTCACAGCACTCTACCCAGGGTGAAAGCTTGAAGCTCTGTCTCAAAAAAAAAAAAAAAAAAAAATAGAAAGAATTAGCCAGGCATTGTGGCACTTGCCTGTAGTTCCAGTTATTCAGGAGGCTGAGGAAGGAGGATTGTTTGAACCTAGGAGTTTGAAGTTACTGTGAGCTAGGCTGATGCCATGACACGCTATAGCCTGCACAGCAGAGTGAGACTCTGTCCCAAAATAAAATAAAATACAAAATACACAGACACCGGCTCGGCGCCTGTGGCTCAACGGGCGAAGGCGCCAGCCACATACACCTGAGCTGGCACGTTCGAATCCAGCCCTGGCCTGCCAAACAACAATCACCGCTGCAACAAAAAAAAATGGCCAGGGGGTGGCGCCTGTGGCTCAGTGAGTGGGGCGTCAGCACCATATACCAATGGTGGCAGGTTCAACAAACTGCAACCACAAAAAAAAAAAAAAAAAATACAAAGACATTATCCTACATGACTAAATTTCATTATCATTTCTAAGAAATTTAACAACTAATATTTTACCTAATACACCCTACATATTCAAATGACTGTACCAAAAAATGTTCATCTCTTTGTATTTGGGCTTTTTTCTATTTAGGATGCAATCAAGGGTCATATTTTGCATTTGGTTGTCATGTTTTCTAGCATCCTTTAATATAGGAGAGAGTTCCTCAGCCTTTTCTTCTTTCCTGACATTTGTTTTTATGAAGATGTATAAGACAAATACAAATCTTTGCAGCAGAGTGTGCTGCAAAGATTTGTATTTGTCTTATTTTCTTGTGTTTAGATTCAGGTGAAACAGTTTTGGAAAAGTCTGGTAGGAAGGTGATGTGTACTGAGTATTTCCATCACTCAGGAAGCAGCTAGCTTGTCTCATTTCTGGTGATGTTGTTATTGGTTTGTGGTTGTGTTTGCCTGAGGTCTCCCTTGTAAAGTTCCTTTCTTTGTAATAAGTGATCTGTGAAGAGAGATTTTGATCTTATTCCTCAACAGACTTTCATCCAGTGGTATCTATCTATTAATGATCTTTGCCCCAGTTATTAATTAGTGGCTGGGAAATACTTTTTCCTAATTCTATCATTCCTTCTACAATTTTTTTTTTTTTGATACAGAGTCTTAGTCAGTCACCCTGGGTAGAGTACCGTGGTATCAGCTCACACAATCTGTAATTCCTGGGTTCAAGAGATCCTCCTGCCTCAGCCTTCCAAGTAGCTGGGACTACAGGCGCCTGCCACAACACCCAGCTACTTTTTGCATTTTTAGTAGAGATGGGATTTTGCTCTTGCTCAGGCTGGTCTTAAACTCCTGAGCTCAAACTATCCACCTGCCTCGGCCTCCCAGAGTACTAGGATTATGGGCATAAGAACCTGGCCACATTTTTTTCTTTTATACCTTAATAGCTCACCAAAATTTCTCTGAGTATCTAAACACACCTCTGTGAAGGTTCTAAAACTGTGCCTAAAGGAAGCTATGGGAAAGTTGGCTTATAAACTGCTGAATTCTCCTTGCCCTCTCCCCAGACACATGACTAGGCCACATTCCCAGACCCCTGCCCCCATTGGTAAGATGTGGGTACCTAGTGATTGGAAGGGCTGTGTGCCACTTTTGAGCCTAGACTGTTAGCATGGATGGAGGCATCCCCTCTGTGCTTTCCCTTGCCAGCTACAGCCTCTGGCCAGAAAACCTTGACTGCTAACACACCAGTGCCTTAAAGCAGGTGTCAGTAAACTGACTGCCACAGGTTAAATCAGGCCCACTGCCTGTTCTGGTTAATGAAGTTTTATGGGAACATAGCCACGTGCACTTGTTTACACATTGTCTATACTTTATTTCATGTAACAAGTGGCACCAGAGATTGGCTCAAAAAGCCTAAAATATTTATTTTCTGGCCTTCTACAGAAAAGCTTTACTAACCCTTGCTCAGGTATACAGCAGGCACTCAACAAATGAGAAATGTTACCTGTTCCATTAAATGGGACCCTTCCACTACCAAATGTATTTAAAAGACATCTATCTTGAAAATGCCTGACCCTTGGCTTAGCGCCTGTGGCTCAACGGGCTAAGGCGCCAGCCACGTACACCCTGAGCTGGCGGGTTCAAATCCAGCCCAGGCCCGCCGAACAACAATGATGGCTGCAACCAAAAAATGGCCGGGCGTTGTGGCAGGCGCCTGTAGTCCCAGCTACTTGGGAGGCGGAGGCAAGAGACTCGCTTGAGCCCAGGAATTAGAGGTTGCTGTGAGCTGTGATGCCACAGCACTCTGTCCAGGGTGACAGCTTGAGGCTCTGTCTCAAAAAAAAAAAGAAAATGCCTGACCCTGATACATCCAGCTCTTCCCTTTTTAACCACCAAACTGCTGGAAACATAATCCCGTATACAATGCTAGCCTCTTTCAGGCTTCCCCAACCAGTCCATACTGCACAAAGGAACCAGATACATCTTCCTAAAACCCTACTGTAATCCTGAACTTCTTAGCTCAAGAACTCCCACCCTCTCCCTAGTGCCCTAATACCAAGTTTGTTGGCTTCTTAACTTTCCAAAGCTCATCATCAGGTCAGGCTGGGACTAGGCAAATTGAGAGAGGCACTTACCTCATACACCCAACTTAAGTGGGTGCTAAAAACTCAGTAATCAAGATAATGCGGTATCTTTAAAATCTAAATGGAGGCTCACTGAGGCTTAAACGGCTAAGGCGCCAGCCACATACACGAGAGGTGGCAGGTTCGAATCTAGCCTGGGTCTGCCAAACGGCGTCAACTACAACCAAAAAATAGCCAGACATTGTGGTGGGTGCCTGTAGTCCCAGCTACTTGGGAGACTGAGACAAGAGAATCGCTTAAGCCCAGGAGTTGGAGGTTGCTGTGAGCTGTGATGCCACAGCACTCTACCCAGGACACAGCTTGAGGCTCTGTCTCAAAAAAAACAAAAAAAAATCTAAATGGAGTCTTACCTTTCAGAATTAACCCCCAACTGCTCTGCCTCTCTGCCTCTTAGATCACTTATTCTTTGACATGAAAAGTGATCACCCAAGACAGCCTGAGCCAGCTAGTCAGCTGCCCTCTGCCTTGGTAAAAGCCTTAGACCTCAAGACATCATTCTGACTTTTCTCCAAAGCCCCTCTACTGCACCTCCAGTGCTGACAGAATGCCTGGGCTTTGCTGTGGGAAGCCATCTGCTAACAAGCCCCAGCAGCTTTCCAGGTCTTACCATTTTCCACTGTAGCAGAACCTCTTGAAATCTGATAAGGCTACACCATGCCATTGTTTGGCTGTCTGTACACCAGTGTCCCCTGCTCACAGTTACACTAGGTGACAGCCTGTGTGTTCTACAGCAGTCCCACTTTTTTATATTTAGTTTACTTAACAAGGAGCCTCAGTTGTGTTGAAGCCAAAGTGCATAAAGCACAGTCTGTTTTCCAGGCATCTGTGATCTGGTGGGGACGTACCCAGACACGCACTCAGACCAGTGCTGCTCAGAGTGCCACCGAGGTTCAGAGGAGGTGGCTGTGCCACCAAAACATAGGCAATTGGGGCGTGGCCACTGACTGGGCATTGAAATACACAGGGATAGGACACATGGTAGGGGTGAGGTGACAAAGGTGGGTGCATTTAAGTAGAAAGAAAAGTGAAGCAAAAGCAGAGGTGAGGGCTCAGCGCCTTTAGCTCAGCAGCTAGGGTGCCAGCCACATACACTGGAGCTGGTGGGTTCGAATCCAGCCCGGACTGCCAAACAACAATGACACCTATCACCAAAAAATAACCGGGCATTGTGGTGGGCACCTGTAGTCCCAGCTACTTGGGAGGCTGAGGCAAGAGAATCACTTAAGCCCAAGAGTTTGAGGATGCTCTGAGCTGTGGACACCACAGCACTCTACCAAGGGTGACAAAGTGAGACTGTCTCAAAAAAAAAAAAAAAAGCAGAGGTGAGGAAAGAGCTTTGTACCCTTCCTGCCAAAGAGGAAAGTGGCCAGTATAACTAGGCCTTCACTCATCTTTCAGCTGGGGTCATAGTGCTAGAATTCCCTTTCTACCATGATGGGGCCCACTATTGGGGTAATGGTGTTTGTCTCATTACAATACAGATTTTCAGGTTTGGCGCCTGTAGCTCAGCAGCTAGGGCACTGGCAACATACACCAGGGCTAGTGGGTTCGAACCCAGCCTGGGCCTGCCAAACAGTAACAACTACAACAAAAAAATAGCCAGGTATTGTGGCAGGCGCCTATAGTCCCAGCTACTAGGGAGGCAGAGCCAAGAGACTCTCTTGAGCCCAGGAATTGGAGGTTGCGGTGAGCTGTGATGCTACAACACTCTATCCAGGGTGACAGCTTGAGGCTCTGTCTCAAAAAAAAAAAGCCCAATATATATTTTCAAAAGGTGCTAAGCCTCATCTCATAAGGACAGAGATGTCACTTTTTCCTACTGTCCTCAGGTGACCTCTCCCAGGCCATTTGCATTCTAAGCTGTGTCTGAACTCATCAAATTAAGAGCTGTGGTCTCCTGCGAAAGGAATTTCAAACTTAAATCGAAATTTAAGATAGCAGCTAAACAGTTTTTTGGAGGGAGAGAACTTGCTGAAAGTGCTTGGCTTTGAAAATCTGTATCTACAGGTAACAAACTTGGCTGGGCAAGGTGTTTTTGAGGTGCAGTCTCACTGACAGCTGTGTACTTACCATGTTCCCTGGACAAACCTCAGCCCACACTCCCTCCCCCCAGCAAGCAGTTACAACCAACACACAGTTCTCCAAGGAGCTGCACCCCCTATGAAGTAAAAGGTATCCCAGGCTATAAAGCCATTCTGAGAGATGGATGGTGGGAGCACACTGTTGCCAGGCCCTCCTCACAGTACAGCTGTGTACAGTGTGGTCCAGACTGGCCAGGCCTCTCCTGGCCCTGGGTCAGTCTGCAGGGGCCTAGAGGCCTTGCGGGGGAAGGCGCTAAAGCATGGGAACTAAATACCCTTCAGACTCCTGTAAGAGCCAGGTGTTGGAAGCTAGGGTTGTCATGTCACTCACTCTATGACCTGGGACAAATATATACCTCTGTGGACCTCAATTTCTTCATGAAGTGTTGGGCCCTAGATTATTCAGAAGGGTCTTCCTGGGAATGGTTTGGAGATGGGGAATAGAGGAGAGCTACATACAACATTCCCCTTATCCATGAAGAATACATTCCGAGATGCCCTGGGGATGCCTGAAGCCGCGGTAGTACTGAACCCTGTATATACTGTTTTTTCCTATACATATATAAATATCTACGATAAGGCTTAATTTCTAAATTAGACATAGCAAGAGGTTAACAAAAATAAAATGGAGCAATTATACTTATTACTATCATGAATGGGGTCTCAAAATATCTGTATTGAAGGCCTCAGCAACCTCAGCATTTTTTTTTCTTTACTAAGTTGAGAACTTTCACTTTTTCACTTAAAAGAAGCACTTTGTGGCTTCTGTTTGGCATATTTGAATTGCCACATCACTACGCTTGTGCTTTAGGATCATTATTAAGTAAAATAAGCACTGACATATTAATGGTCCATCTGATAACTGAGATAGCTACTAAGTGATTCATGGGCGTGGAGTGGAGATAGTGTGAATACACTGGACAAAAGGACAATTCACATCCCGGGGAGGACGGCAGGATGGCACACAATTTAAAACTTATGATTATTTATTGCTGGAATTTTCCATGAAATATTTCTGAATCAGGGTGGCGCCTGTGGCTCAAAGGAGTAGGGTGCAAGCCCCATATGCCAGAGGTGGCAGGTTCAAACCCAGCCCTGGCCAAAAACCATAAATAAATAAATAAATAAATAAATAAATATTTCTGAACCATAGGTAATCAAAACCATGGCAAGTGAAACCATGGATGAAGGGGACTAATGTACATAGACCTGGAGGCTGGAAGAGAGTTTGGGAAGAAGCAACTTGCCTTTAAAGCTTTATTTTGTAGAAAAAAGGCTGGATGGGGTGGCTCACATCTGTAATCCTAGCACTCAGGGATGCAGAGGTGGGTGCATTGCTGGAGCTTATGAGTTGGAGACCATCCTGAGCAAGAGTGAGACCCTGTCTCTAAAAATAGCCAGGCGTTGTGGTGGGCGTCTATAGTCTCAGCTACTCAGGCAAGAGGAAGGCTTGAACCCATGAGTTTGAGGTTGCTGTGAGCTACGACGCCAGGCACTCTTCTAAGGGTGACCAAGTGACACTATGTCTCAAAAAAAAAAAGAAAGAAAGAATAAAACCTATCTCCCTTTCTTAGGTGACCATAGGCACAGACCTTTTGTTTTTTCCGGAAAAAAGCAACAGCTACTTCTGAGTCCTCCCTGTCTGGGCCCCTCCTAGAGGAGACACAGTTCTCTTCCGAGCACAGTCCTCCCCTTGGAGCACTTAAAGCAGGAAAACAGCACAGAACATCCCTCCCTCACTCTCACAGCAGCGCTGGGATTCTGGGCAAGGCCTAACCAGGAAGCCCAGAGAATGTTAGAATTTTGTGTTGTCAAAATGCTCGGCCACCTATGCCGTTCATCCCTCGCTCCTCACCCCAAAAGGAACCTCCACATCCCTCTCCTGCTATGTCTCCTTCTACCCTGCTCTGATTTTCATCCCCTCCTCCCCAGGCAAACCCTTCCCCTCCCTTAGCTGTTACCTCCCACAGTAAGTGGCACCTGGTTCTCCCGGAACTCCCCACAGGCCTCTCCCCACAGAGGAGAGAGTGTTTACTTTCCCACATTCATCAGGGTTAGGTGAGGGTCAGCAGCCCCCCTGCTTCCCAAGGCCATGTCCATAGTTTCCCCTCCACCCTCAATCCACGCCCACCTTCCTACATGTAAGGAAGGATAACCTGGTAACTCCCCTTACACATAGCCACCTCACCACCTGATCGCCACCATCCTAGGTGGCCTTCAGACTCTCTGTCTGGCCTTGACCTCCAAAGACCTTCCCCTCTGCTCTATTTCAGCCACACCCTCCTATGGGCAGAACCTCTTCTTGACCCCAGAAACTCAGACATTGTACTGCCTTCTCCTGATCTCCCACCGTCTCTGGGGCTGAGCCAGTGACTCACGTTGTATAAGCACATCCTCCTCCCAGGGCCTCTCATCCACTCATTCCTCCACTTTCTCCCAGTCTGCCAGCCCCCTTTTGCCTCAACATCTCTCTCCTCACTTTGTCCACTCCCTTAATCAGCACCTCAAATTCACCTTTGTCTTTTTTGAGTCCCAACTCTGGATGACTCCCAATAGCCTTTTTCTGAGCAGACTCCACAAGAGAGAAAAGCACCCAGCCTTGGAGACCAGGGCCTCCAGATCAATGGCAACCCACCTTACCTGGTCCTCAACACTGCCAGCAATCTCTCTGTCCCAGTCCCACCGGGCCAACCTGGAGGAGCACAGACCATCTCCAACCTAACGCCAATCCTTCTAACCCATCCACATCAAGAGCCTTGAGCCACACTTCCTGTTCTCTTCCTCCTGCATGGACAACCTCTCCCCGTGTCCAGACACTTCTAACAGAATCTAAACAAGCTCAAGTTTCTCATTCAAAAGACAAATACACCCTGTCTTAAATATCTCTTCCTTTAACAACTTCTAATCTCCTCCATTCATGACCAGATGTCTACACTCCCCACCTCCATTTCCCTACTCTCTGCCCAGCTCTTACCTGACTCTTGCCCCCACCACACTACACCTGTTCTCTACAGGGGCGCTGGCACTGGTGGGCACCTGTCACGCCTGACCCTCCTTCCCCAAGACATCTCTCTTTCAGCCCCCTCTTCCCATAACCCCTGAGGTTGGAGCTCTAGGAGCTTATCCGGGCCTTCTGCTCTCCATCAAATGCCAATGCCTCACAAATCCACATGTCCAGACAGGTTCACTCAACAACTTACTAGCCACTGCCACTCTGATGCTGCAGACTACTCAATATCAGCATAGTAGAAACCAAATTACCTTCTTGTGTACTCACTTCCTCTACTCTCAGCAAATGACAACCCCATTTATTCTGCCTCAGGCTAGACCCGGCCCCAGTACAGAGTTGAAGACAAGTATCGGCTCAGCGCCAGTAGCTGAAGCAGCTAAGGCGCCAACCACACATACCAGAGTTGGCATGATCGAATCCACCCCGGAACTGCCAAACAACGACAACTACAACCAAAATCTAGCTGGGCGTTGTGGCGGGCGCCTGTAATCCCAGCTACTCGGGAGGCGGAGGCAAGAGAATCACTTGGGCCCAGGAAATGGAGGTTGCTGTGAGCTGTGACGCCAGAGCACTCTACCGAGGGCGACAGCTTGAGGCTCTGTCTCAAAAAAAAAGAAGATAGGTATCCATTGAATGAGTAAATGAATCTTGATCCCCCCTCATTCTCCACGCCAATCATCAAGTCCTGTCACTTTACCGCCTACTACATCGCTCAAGTCCGTACCCTCTACTTCTTAAATTGAGGCTGGGTACCTCACCCCCGACGCTCAACCCGGGCCGGGATCTCTCGCTTCACACGGCCTTCTAGGCCTGCCCTGCTCTGTGACTCCGCCTCTGCGTCGGAAGCTCCACGGCCCAGCACTAGCAGGCGCTGGTGCTTTCTACACTAATGAAATGAGAGAAGGGAGTCACAGACGAATGCGATCACCGTCAGCAGCCGCCCGGGCTCAGTGTAGGACCCAGTCGGCGCACGTGCCCAGCTGGCTCGTGCCTTCCGGCATCCGGGATCCGCAAGCCGCCCTGAGCCGGGCTGACGTGGCTGCGCCCCCAGCCAGACGTGACTGAGCACCCAGCCCACGCGGCGCGCCCGGCGGCCAATGGAAATAGTTTGTGCTGAGCCTTCTCCACGCGCTACACTCAGACGAGCCAATGGGCGCATACCAAAGGGGGTCCCGCCCCCTGCTACACGGCCTGCCTCTTGCCAGCCAATAGAAGAGGTCCACGTAACCTCGCGGGGCGGGACAGCGGCAGAGGCGCGGGGCCCCGGGACTGCGAGCGGAACTGGGCATCTTCCCATACCGGCGGGTCCAGGCCCAACCTAGTGAGGATGGGGGCTCCCGGTGCCAGGCGATGCGTGGAGTTGCTGTTGGGCGTCTACTTCCTCACTCATATCCCCATCACCCTGTTCTTGGACCTGCAGGTGGTGCTGCCACGCGAACTCTATCCGGAAGAGGTGAGGGGCGCCCGTTCTGTCCCGGCCGGCAGTCGCGCCCAGGCGTCCCGTGTGCTCTCCCCCTCCCCCACTTCCCCCGTCCAGGGTTCTAGTTCTGCCCCCGCTTCGTCCTTGGGTGTCTCCCTCGGGCTTTTCCTTTATCTAGACCCTCTCCCAAGTTGCAGGGCAAACGCTTTGTTCCCTTTAAAGTTATTTCTTCCTGGCTCGGCGCCTGTGGCTCAACGGGCTAACGCGCCAGCCACGTACACCTGAGCTGGCGGGTTCGAATCCAGTCTCGGCCCGCCAAACAACAATGATGGCTGCAACCAAAAAATGGCTGGGCACCTGTAGTCCCAGCTACTTGGGAGGCGGAGGCAAGAGACTCGCTTGAGCCCAGGAATTGGAGGTTGCTGTGAGCTGTGATGCTACTGCACTCTATCCAGGGTGACAGCTTGAGGCTCTGTCTCAAAAAAAAAAAGTTATTTCTTCCTTGGGTATGTTTAAGACTCCCACAATTCCACCTCTGATGAATTATCAATGTTGAGGGGAAGTAGCCAGTGTCTGAAATCACGTGTTGGATTTGTTTTCAAGTTGTGTTTTTTGGATGGCCTATAAAATAAATACTAGTCTAATCCAAACAAAAAGTCCGAGTAGAGTTAGACCTATCTAAAGGTTTAGCCCTTTGGTTGGCATTCGCAGATCAGGATTCAGCAACTTCAAAAGCTTAGGAGTAAATTAACGAGTTTTCAAATCACATTTAATATTAGGTTCAAGTAAGAAGCAGCCCCTGAGGCGAAGGAAAGATGAAAAGAATCAATTCCTGGTTGTGGGAGAGCACATTCTGCCCCAAACTTTGCTAAAATGCTCCCCCTCCATCTACTTTTTCTTCTCTGGACCGCATAACCTTCTTCCATGCAAGTTCTGTTTCTTCAACTTTCTGTAGAACTGTGGGAAAAGCTGATTTCTCCACTTAAAGATTTAATTTTGCCTCTATTTCTCCTTAAATGCTTTTCCTCTGCAAGGCAAGGATTCTAACCTGAGGGTCATGAAGTCTCTTGGGTGTATGTAAAAATAGATTGTGGCTTGGTTTCCCGGAAGGAGGGTCTCTGGCTTTTCCTGGGTCTCATCCTCCCAGAAAGTTTAAGAACCACTGCTCAGGAATGTTCCTATACACTTAAGTCTCCTTTTTATTTGCCTAGAACCAGGAATAACTGGGAAGACCTCTGAACTCTCCCTTGGGGAAATCATACATGGTGTGTGGCAAGAACATTAGATTCCAATCTGGGAACTTGATTCTTCAAGAACTGGTTGGTGTCTTGGGCAGTTCTGAGCTCTACGCTCCTAGAGCCTCAACTGTCAAGTAAGAGATTTGAGTCAAATTATAATTTCATTTATACAAAGAGTGTATTAGTTTGCCATTGGTTCTGTAATAAATTACCACAAATGTAGTGACTTAACACAGGCTTGTTCTTTTACAGTTCTGGAGGTCAGAAGTTTGAAATTAATCTTACGGGGCTATAATTGTCATCAGGGCTGGTCCTTTTCAGGCTGGCTTCTAGGGGAGAATCTGCTTCTTGCTTTTTCAAGTTTCTGGTGGCTATCGCTGTTCCTTGATTTGTGGCTGCTTCATTTCAGTCTTCAGTCATCACATTACCACCTTCTGTTCTGTGGTCAGACCTCCTTCTGCCTCACTTTTATAAGGACACTTGTAATACATTCAGAGCCCACCAGATAACCCAAGAAAATCTCCCCCCATCTTAACATCTTAACCTATTCACATCTGCAAAGTCCCTTTTGCCAAATAAAGGAGGAATCACAGGTTCCTAGAATTAGGACATGGGTATCTTTGGAGGAAATTATTCAGCCAACCCCAGGGCCAGATGGTGCACGTTCTTTCTAAAGAGGTAACAGCAGCTCTGCTGGCCATTGGTTGCCCTGAAAAAAGGAGAACCTACTACAGTATTGCCATATTGTGGCTTTTTAAACCTATGTAACAAAAAAACTTAGGTTGCCTGTTCACGATCTTTGATGTTATGGGTACCCTTAATACTCAGTAATTAGCATGTAACTCCATACAGACCTTCCAGAAGTTGAGACAGTCTCACTCTGTCACCCTGGGTAGAATGCTGTGGTGTCATAGCTCAGAGCAGCCTCAGTCTCTTGGGCTCAAGTTATCCTCTTCTCTTAGCCTCCCAAGTAGCTGGGACTATAGGTGCCCACCACAACACCTGGCTAGTTTTTCTATTTTTAATAGAGATGAGATCTCATGCTTGTTCAGGCTGATCTCAAACTCCTGAGCTCAAGCAATCTAGCCACCTAGGTCTCCCAGAGTGCTAGGATTACAGGCATGAGCCAGGCCAGCCTTTGGTTTCTTTATTCTTTCTGAATGTGCCACTCTCCCCCAAGTCCCTGTTCACCACTTGCGCAATGAAAAGGTGCCCAGTATCATAAAGACCCTATTTAGCCTTATGGCAGGCTATACTCCCAGCTATTTGGGAGGCTGAGGCAAGAGGATTGCTTGAGCCCAAGAGTTTGAGATTCCTGTGAATTATGACGGTACGGCACTCTACCCAGTGTGACAGAATGAGACTGTTTCAAAAATAAAAACTAAAAAAATGGGGGCGGTGCCTGTGCATCAGCGAGTAGGGCGCCGGCCCCATATACCGAAGGTGGCGGGTTCAAACCCAGCCTGGAAGGAACTGCAAAACAAAAAATAGCCGGGCATTGTGGCAGGCACCTGTAGTCCCAGCTGCTCGGGAGGCTGAGGCAAGAGAATCGCCTAAGCCCAGGAGTTGGAGGTTGCTGTGAGCTGTGTGACGCCATGGCATTCTACCGAGGGCGATAAAGTGAAACCCTGTCTCTACAAAAATAAAATTAAAAAAAGGTAAAGACTCCCATTTAAATGTATAAATTCGATTTGGTAAAACTTTCTCAGCTTTCTTTTTCCAATGTTGACTTACTGCAAATGCCCAAGGGCCAATGCAGGCAAGATCTGGCCAGAAACTGTGTGTAGTATGTTTCTGTCTCAAGATGTTTGAAGGCTTTATTAGCACAGGGGCATCCTGGCTTGGAAGGCCTGTGCTTCTATTCTTACCTCTTGGCTGCTTTGAGGTAAGGAATGATGATTTTGTTGCTTCTCTAAGGGGAAAATAACAATAAAAGCCTTGAGTTATTCTCAGATTGTCTTTGGAAAATGCCAAAACTTAACATCTGTTGTTTTTCCTCCCTAAATAGAAGGAATTTTTCCCTAGAACTAAAAAGCCTGTTTGAGATCACATAATGGTTGGGCAGAATTTGCGAATTAAAATTTTGTTACAATTTGAACTAAATCAAACTTGGAAAGCTATTATGAAACAGTAAAATATAGTTTGGATTAAAACACAGGAAGGAGAGGATGGGACACATTCTGTTATTTACAGCTGGGTAATGTCTCATCTGTTAATATAAGGAAAGATAGGTGAGCATCTGGATCTGTTAGCCTAGCCTATGCTGACACCGCGGCACTATAGCCTAGGCAACAGAGTGAGACGTCTCAAAAAAAAATATATATATATATATGTGTGTGTGTGTGTATATATATTGATAGATAGAGATATATATAAAATCTCAAAAGCAAAATGGATCTTAAAAAAAAATACAGCAACAACATTTAGTCCAAGTTGCTCATTTTACAGATGAGGAAATAAAGCCCTAGAGAGGGACAGTTACTTAACCTTTATAAATATTTTCACCACATTACTGTCCTGGAAAGTGCTTAGGAGTAGGCAGAGTGGATTGCCATAAATTTATGTTTCAAATCAAATATAAATTAAAGGTTGTTTGGTCAGTAAATTCAATAAATTAAAAATTCGTTATCTAGCCAGAGCCTTTCTGAAATATGCCAACAGAATGTTTGTTTCTGGATATTTGCTTAAAGCTTACTTGGAGTAGTGAGAACTCTATTTCACAATAGTGAGCCTTTATCTTTTGATTAAAGATTAACAGAAAAAATGTCCTTGGATTTTCATTGTAAGATAAGAAGTTGCCTGGACTTGCCTTTATTCATCATAATTATTTGGCTTTGAAGGCATGTATGTCAGTACAAGGCCACCTCCAGAAAGCTAAATGTGACAGACCTTCAGTAGTTCACATACAGTTGAGCCCTAGGCTTTGGGCTCCTATAAAAGTGCAAAAATGGGCAGTTTCAAATTCTGCCTTGGATCCACATCAGTGTGGAGCTGCATCTTTTTATTTGACAAGGTAATTACAAGGGTGGGGCGCACACTAAAACTGAGACTGCTAACTCTCGAGCTTTGCGTCGCCTAGAAGATATGTAGTTTGTGGTTTGGGACAGAGTTTCTACTAATATCCTCTGGTCTCCTAAATGAAAAAAGAATTAGGGGAGGAAAAAAAATGATAAAGAACTTATTTGCAATACTGGCATTGAAGTGTCCAAAATTTTATCTCTACAGAGATTAGATTTACCTCCCTTTCCACCACCACCTGCCTCCCGAAAAGGAAATTTCATTTCATTTCTGTATTTGAGGGAATCTGACCTTTGGTGTATGGTGTATTTTATGAAAGGAACAATGTCAGGATGATTTTCACATTTGTTTTGTCTTTAAAAAAAAAAAGCGATGCTGTTGGCAGAGATGTTTGTTCATTCAGTGAACACATTGAGAGCCTACTAGTGCTAGGTATTTATAGGTCTTGGAAGTGGGTAACACACCTGGGTACGTGCTATCATGGAGCTATGAACAAATGCTGGGTAGCACCAAGGAGAGTTAGGGAGAACTTCAGAGAAGGTAGCATTTGAGTTAGGGCTAAGAAGTTTTTACTAAATGACCATTTCTAGCAAGCTGGGTGTGTCATTTGCTGCCAAGGGGGCTGATTAATGACAGACTCATCCCGTGTATCTTCAAATGAGTTGGAGCTGAGACTGTCCTGGCCAGGTGACTGAGATTCATCACCATCATTTTCTGTTTTCAGCTGAGAAACCTCCTAAAGTGGTATGCCAAGGAATTCAAAGACCCTCTGCTGCAGGATCCCCCTGTGTGGTTTAAGTCCTTCTTGATCTGCGAGCTCATGTTTCAGCTGCCTTTCTTTCCCTTTGCAACATATGCCTTCTTCAAAGGTTGGTAAATGGTGGGAAGATGTTATTTTTGCTCAGAAATCAGGACCCAGAAATCTTTTGGGACAGTGTTTTCAAAAGAGAGGGGAGTGGTCCTATAGTTTGCATGAGGGTGCCCTTGGCTCTGAAATGTGATCAGCTGGGCTGCATGGCTGCTCAGTTATCTGGAAATCTCTCTTACACCTCTTAATATGAGGCCACTTTAAGGATATGTTTGTTCCCTTTTTATTTTTCTCCCCCAGAATTAATTTATCATTGGCTTTTACTTTTCTGCTTTGGATAATATCATACTGATTTATAAGCAGTACCATGCAGCTAATCCCTAAAGGGCTTAAGTTCCCATTTATAAATTCTTCTTTTTTTTTTTTTGTGGAGCCAGAGTCTCATTCTATCGCCCTCGGTAGAGTGCTGTGGAGTCACAGCTCACAGCAACCTCCAGCCCTTTGGCTTAAGCGATTCTCTTGCCTCTGCCTCCCAAGTAGCTGGGTCTACAGGCGCCCGCCACAGCGCTCAGCTAATTTTTGATGCAGTTCGACTGGGGGCGGGTTTGAACCCACAGCCCTCGGTATATGGGGTTGGTGCCCTACTCGCTTAGCCACAGGCGCCGCCCTATAAATTATTCTTTTAGTCTTCTCATATAATTAATGCTTTTATAAAGAAGGTGGCCATATCTGTGTACTTGGAACCTAACTTAGCACAGCTGAAAATGCTTATTTCCCACTGGAGTTCCCCAGAGTTCCAGGAGCCACCTCTTGATCTTTTCATCATTATGTATTTACTTCACAAACAGATGGTATGGGGCAGGGATTTCCCCTCCCTTTGCATGTTGGGCCGAACAGGTCTAACTGGTAATGGCAGTTTTGCTGCCCTTGAGATTTTCTGAGTTATAATCCAACCCCTACCTTTGGTTCTTCGGCAGTTAACTGGGGTCCCAGATGTCACCTAAGTTTGCACATTGAGCAGTGTAGATTCCAATTTTCCATTTATCCTGAGGTTCCACTTGAAGGGGGCAGAATGATTTGACTGAGGGGAGGAGGCAAGCAAAGACAGGGTAGAGAATGTCATGGACATCCTTGGAGTCATGAACAGACCTCTAACTTTTACCTCTCTGTTTTCCTCTAACTTCTTTAGGAAGCTGCAAGTGGATCCGCATCCCCGCAATCATCTACTCTGTTCACACCATGACAACTTTAGTTCCAATTCTCTTCACACTTTTATTTGAGAATTTCTCCAAAGCCAGTGGTTTCAAAGGACCTGAGACTTTGCATGAACGATTAACCCTTGTGACTGTCTATATTCCTTACTTACTCATCCCTTTCATACTTCTGCTTTTCATGTTGCGGAGCCCCTACTACAAGTATGAAAAAAGAAAAAAGAAATGAAAACAGCCACTAGCCCAGGGAAGAGAAGCCCAAGGGCAGGTGCCTGCTGGACTCAATACAAGGAAACTTGCTCCAAACCCATGTCTTCAGCAGCATTTGAAACATACAGGCAGCAATACACAAGAGCAAGATGGTGGCAGAAGCCACATCAAAAACACTTACCCCTCAAGGGCACTGGGATGAAAAGACTGATCAGCTAGGTATAAGCTAGGTTTTAGGGAAGTGGTGCCAAATACCTCACTATGTGCCTCAGTTCCACTGCAGGATTGCTAAAGCCAGGACCAGGCCAGAAACTGGCCTACTTGACAAGTTCTTGAGTCATTCGACCCTTGACACTTTTGGCTAAACCCTGGGCTCATGATTCTCTGTAACATATCACCAATCAGCAAAATGAACAGTGGAATGGTTGAGGCCATTTTAAAATTTGAAGTTCTATCACTTTAATGTCCATTTAAAATTCTATCATGTTTTCTTAGCCCCTCCTCTACCCCTGTGGGGGAAAAAACTATGCAAAAAAGGTTTTAAACTGTTTTCCTGAAGGTTCAATCCTAGCATGACTTTCAGTCAGAAATGGTTAAACCAGAAAGTATTTCTGCTTCTGTCTTAAAACAGATCATCCCAGGAGAAGAGATTTTTTTCTTTTAAGTCATCTTGTGTCTAAATCTTAAGTCTTATTTTTAGAGACCAACTGACAAAGGTCCTTTGCTCTGAAGTCTGACATTTTAAGCCTGATCCTTACTGGATAAGTTCATCTGACTATTGTTCATCTAATGACAGCTGGGCATGACATACCCACTGTATATGTATCTTCACATTAGTGCTTTGTATTCCATTAACTTTCTCTAAATCTGTACTCAAGGCCAACAGAAAAGATGGTAGACAACAGGTCCCAGTCAGTTCCCTGCTTTTGCCCTATTTGCTCACAGTCTGTATTGGTCTGATTGATGGTAATATCGTCTGACTTGTGTGTGTCTGGTCTAAATAAAAGCTGCTGACCACTGCCTGGTTTCCTTTGTGGACAGGAGGGTAAAGAATTCAGGATTCTTTCACAAGGGGTTAAACACACTTGAAGGAAAAAAGGTAGATAGAAGCATTTGGAAAACAGTTTATTGCTTTTTCTTCCAAAGCTTTGTTAATTTACAAAAAAAAAGGATCAAAGCTTACAGACTGCTTAGTTCAGACTAAGAATGCAAGAAGTAAGCCCCTACTATGTGGCCACAGATGGCAGCTGTGTACTGATGCTTACAGTGAGCCCCCCTTCCGCCTTGCAGTGCTGCCTTCAGAGGGCTGTGCTCCTCATGCACTGACGTACTTAGATTGTTAGTCAAGTCTCTGGAATAGTACAGAGGTTTTTTGGTTTGGGCCTTTTTTGCCTTCCTACTATAAAAGTGAAATTTTCAGTTCATTTCTGAAAAATAAATTGGTCAATAAATTCATTTTGTTCTGCTT
>CAUYON010127620.1:0-21010 GCA_963573935.1 Arctocebus calabarensis | reverse complement strand
CAAGCTGTTCTCTTGGGGGAGGGGACTCCCGTCCGCTTGGTGATGTGCTCTGTACCTTTTATTTGTATCCTTGGGGTCGCAGGTCACTCCAGCAGGGTTGATGTGCGTTCCTCGACCTTGTCTCTTGGCTCAGCTCCAAACCATTGGCTTTCTTGCTAAATTTCTGTCCTTTAACTCTCCTTCTGGACGGGAGCATCTGCAGAAAGCTGGCTACAGACCACCATCTTGGCTCCTCCCCTAGAATAAATAATTTGATTGAATAAATGATCATCATTCTTTTCTTCCTCCTAATCTTAGGGAAAGCTTTTAAAATATCACGAGTCATATCAATTTTTTTTTGTATTAGAATAAAGTGCTTCATGTATGCCTGATTTGCAATTTTTAAAATATTCTCATTTTTTGCATTTTAGCAAATGCTTCTTATGCATCTATTCAAATAATATTTTTTTCCCTCTAATATATTATCATGGTTAATTTGTTTGAATGTTAAATCAACTCTGTATTTTTCAGAGTGGGTATGGTGGACAAGTTTGCTGACATAACTATTTTGTTTTTATGTTACAAAATGTGCAAATATTTTGTTTAGGAATTTTGTATCTATAATTTATGAGTGAGATTGACCTGCAAATTTTATTTCTTAAACTTCTTGTCACATATTTACATATTGGCATAAAGAGTTCCTTATCCTAATAAAAAATTATATAGGTTCTCATTATTTCTTTACTTTGTAAAAGTTCCTTCAATATTGGGTTCATTTGTGTCTTAAATTCACTAATGAAGCCTGGAGGTTCACTGGAGAAAGATTTTTTTAATGCAATTTTACTGCTTTTAAAAGTTACATGTTAGATATTTATTTTTTCCTTAATTTTCTTATGTATCAGGTTTAGTCTCTTTTTCTAATAATAAAACACAATATCATTAAGTTTTTTTTTTTTTTTTTTTTTTCAGTTTTTGGTGGAGGTTGGGTTTGAACCTGCCACCACCAGCATATGGGGCCAGGTGTCCTAAAACTTTGAGCCACAGGTGAATGTTAAATCATTAGTTTTTTTAATTTAGTAGCATAGCAATGTGGATAATAATACAGAGTCATGCAGCCCATAACGGCATTTCATGCAATGATGACCCACCTCTAAGATGATGATATTGTATTTTTACTGTACCTTTCCCATGTTTAGGTAAGTTGGGATACACAAATGTCATTGTGTTACAACTGCCGACAGTACTCAGTAGGGTGACATGCTTGCAGATATGTAGGTGAGGAGCCATGGGCTATAGGAGGTAGCCCAGACGTGTGTCAGGCTCTAGGTCTGTGTAAGGACACAGAGTGATGTGCACACAGTGACAAAACTGCCTAATGAAATTTAATTGATATGTTTACAATCCATGGTATGGTATGCTTACAAAAGTGATCCCGAACAGAACATGTTTCTATGATTAAACATCTTCAGGATCTTTGGTGATAACTTCCTTTTAGTTTCTTTCCTTATCATATATGCACCGATATAACAAGACTGTGTCATTGTTCCATTTATTTATTTATTTATTTTGTTGTTGTTGCAGTTTATGGCCAGGGTCTGGTTTGAACCCACTACCTCTGGCATATGGGGCTGGTGTTCTACTCCTTGAGCCACAAGCACTGCCCCATTGTTTGATATATTTAGAACAAGAAAAAATATCATGTGTGTTGAATTTCTTTCTCAAAAAGAACATACATATTTTAATTAATTGTTTTCTTTATTAATTTCAAAATATTTGGGGGTCCAAATGATTCTGTTTACTTGGATCACTTTTGTAATGCTTGAGTCATGGAAGTGTGTCCATCAGCCAGACGGTGTTGTCTGTACTTGATAGGGAGGTGTCAGCTGTCCCCTCAGCCCCCACACCCTGTTTTATTTCCATCCCGTGTTATCCTTCCCGCCGTGCACATGGAGCTCCTCAGTTCATTTCACCTATGTAGTGAGCACATGTGGTGCTTCTTTTTCCATATTTTAGATAAGACACTTAAGATAAAGGTCTCCAATTGAGCTCACATTTTGCAAAAGGCATTAGTTCTCACTTTGTATGGTTGAGTAGTACTTCATGGTGTACATATGGTACGTTTGGTTAATACACTCGTGAACCGATGGGCATTTGACTTGGTTCCACATCTTTGCAATGGAGAATGGTGCTTCAGTAAACATTCTCGGGCAGGTGTCTGTTTGAGGAAATGACTTATTCCTCTGTGTAGATACCCAGTAGTGGGATTGCTATGGGTCTACTTTACGTTCTCTGAAGTTGTACTAATCTGAAGACTCACCAACAGTGCTTCCACACCAGCTTCCATTGTTTTTAACTTTTTAATGATCGCGTTCTGAAATTCTCCTAGCCTCATGTAATTCTCCTACCTCAGCCTCTCAAGTATCTTGGAGTATAGGTATGATCCACACATCCAGGCAATTTTTTTTATTTTTGGTAGAGACAAAGTCTCACTCTTGCTTAGGCTGGTCCTGAACTCTTGGTCCCCAGGGATCCTCCCACCTAAGCCTCCCAGAGTGGAAGAATTACATGTGTACACTACTGTGCCTGGTCTGAACTTATCTTTAAAGCACAAGGATTTTGGCTTTCTTATTTATCCTTTTTTTTTTTCATATATCCAGGATGTATCTGAGACCTCTAACCTTGTTTGTGGTGATAATTATAAAGCATAATTGGAGTAAGGGCAAGGGTCAAAATGATTTGGGTTAAAAAAGCATACCATACCATAGATTGTAAACATATCAATTCTTAGGTAAATAAGCAGTTCAGTAACATTATATGCATTGTAACTAACGTAGACTTGTCCTCTATGCTGATTGTCTGATTTGTGATATATGAAATAAAAGACGTGAATATTGAAGCTTACAATTAGCCATTAAAGTTGAATAAATTAAATCTCTGAGTATAAAAAGAGATTTTACACAGAGATAGGTGATGATGTTACTCAGCATAATTAAAGGTCAAAGTTAATCTAACTTGAGGCATTTTGTGATTCCAATTTGGGATGACTAAATATAGCGAGCTTCATTTTCATTCATTCATTATACTCATTTCTGCAATGAGAGATACATTTCAGAGAATATTTACATATACACATACAGAAAAATTAAACATATTTGGGAAGAGTAAAAACTGTCAATTCACTAAAACTGTATGACAGGTGACAAAGTGGCACTTCTAAAAAGTTCTACTTCTAGGCCCAATCATACTCGATGAAATTCTTCTCAGGCATGGTAAAAACAAGAATGGCAGTCTGTAACAGCTGGTCCTCCCTTTGTGCCCAGCTCTGTTCTAAGTATTTTACATCCATTTACTCAACTGAGCCTCACAACTGTGAAGGAGCGTTACCATTAACTCTACTTAACCAAGTGTGGAAAGGGAGGAGTAGAAATTTGAAATAATTTATCCAAATCATAAGATGTGCAATTAGTGGGGCAGAGATTCAAATCCAGGAAAGTGGCTTGTGTCCATTACTGCCATTCCCAGACCACTGTACAAGACTCTGCCCTGGCCTCCCAAACCTCCTATCCTCAGTACTTTCCCAGGGCACGTCACACCTCTCCCATGTCACTTGCATGACCCTTTTGCTGTCATTGCTGCTACCAGATTGCCGCCTCCTGCAAGTAACAAAGGTCCTAAATTTTTAAGTTTTTTTTTATAAATTTAAAGGAAATTTAAATATACAAATAATGAGATGCGAAACATCCTCGTCCCTACTCCATTTTTGCCATTTTTGCTTCTAAGATATTTATAAAATAAAATTCAATATTACAGATAAATGAAATTCTTTATTTTCAGTTTCCCAGACCTATTCTCTGACTTGCTCCCCTAGAAACAAACACTTCTGTGAATTTTATCTCCATTTTCCTATCTCTTTTTTAAAAAGTTTTAACACATACACACATATGTCTGCGGTGCATATGTTATACACACACAGAGTCATTAAATATAATGTTGCTTTGTGTATCTTTGAAAATTTTACACATATGTTGGTATTTTTGGTTGTACTTTTGTCACCTAATATTATATTTATTTTTTTCTTTAAATTAAACTATACATAAAGTGCACCAATGTTAACTGTGCAGCTGGATGAGTTTTTACCAAATGAACGGGTGGTTAGAAGCCCAGACAGATCATATTGAACATTAGCAGCACAGGAAAGCTTGTCTGGCGTCCAAACCCAGTCATGACTATTCAGGTATTATCACTGTTCTATTACCATAGATTAAAATTACTATTTTATAGCCGGGCATTGTGGTGGGCGCCTGTAGTTCCAGATACTCAGGAGGCTGAGGCAAGAGAATTGCCTAAGCCCAGGAGTTAGAGGTTGCTGTGAGCTGTGTGATGCCACAGCATTCTACCAAGGGTGACAGTGTGAGACTCTGTTTCTAAAAAAAATAAAAAATTTACTATTTTAACTTTTAATAAATGGAGCATAAAATAGAAACTCTTACTCAATTTTCTTTCACTTAACATTATGTCCCAGAGCTTTCTCTCTTTCTTTTGTCTGGAGTTATAGTTCTTTCACTCTTGTTTATCAATAGTATTTCATATGAAAGTATTGCAATTTGTTGAACCAGTCTGGCTGGCGATATTTGGGTTATTCTCAATTTTCCCCTACTGGTGGGTATATGAATTGGCATAAGCATTTTGGAAACTCCAGCGCTGTGATGTAATCTAATCTACTAAAGCAAAACATGTACTGCTCCCTACATCAGCAATTTCATTTCCAGACGAATACCCAACAGAAATGTGTACACATGAGAACCGAAAGTGTATGAACAGAAATGTATAATAGAGTATTATGTATAATAGCCAAGAATATAGTTGTCAGTTCTAACCTGTGGATATACAGCTATACTGCATTCACATTAACTGTTTTGGATATTTTTACTTTATGAATACTAAGATGCTGTTTTTGTCACCGTGAACAATATTGAAATGTCTCAGGATACACTTGCATAGACTTTCTCTAGGCTATACATATACCCAGAAGCCAAATTGCTTATTATTTTTAGAATCAACATACTTGAAATATTACTGCATATTTACCAAATCATTGTGGAGAACAGTTTTTTTTCAGATTTGTTTTCACCACACACTGTCATAATTCTTACCTTCTATGTGTTTGTAATGAAGCCATTCAATGATGCATCCGAAATTATCAGGATTATTGCTTATGAATATAAAATGTTTTGCAAATGCACTCGACCTTTCTTGCTTTTATTTATGTTTCCCTAATTAATAGTGAAACTAGAAAACTTCTCATATTGTATGTATGTATGTGTGTGTGTGTATGTGTAGGCAGCATGTGGTGGGCTTCTGTGAGGGATTACATAACACATATCTCAGTTGGGTTGTTTTCTCTTGGTTGTAAAGAAGTTCTTCATCTATTTTGTATGTAAGTCTTGTGTTTGCTATACGTATTATAGAAATACTTTTTATGATGGTCTTGCCTTTATCCGAGGCTTATAGTGTCTTTTATAAGGCAGACAGCTTTTGTCATCATAATGTCATAAATTTCAACCATGTTTTTCATTTATGAGATTTTCTTTAGTATTGTCACTAAACATCCTTTTCTATCCCAACAGCATGGAAAAGTTATCTTGCATTATTTTTCATAGTTTTAAAGTCTTGTTCTGCAAATTTATGGCTTTATTTTCAAAAGGTATAGTGTAGGAATTTTTTGGGGGGGCATAGTTTAGAATGTCATTTGTTCCAATAACATTTACAAGTATTACACAGTCCCTTTTGTGCTACTAGATTCATATGATGATTTTGGTCATATACCAAGATAATACATCTCCTATTTATTTTCCTCTTTATCTGGAAAATGGCAAACTCTAGTGAGAAGTTTTTCTGTGAAATGGAGCAAAGGAATGGGCAATAGATTGAAGTATAGAACCAAGTCAAGTCTACTTTAGCTCTAAAAAATTATGACCATTACAACTTCTCCACAGCCTCAATACCCAAAATCTAAGACGAATCTCCATCATTGGGACGCCTACATGGGTTACTGGCTACCTCACTCACTGGTTTTCTACTGGGTACATTGACTTGCCTTCTCATCCCTACCGCTATATTCTATTGCACTTGTAATTGTAATATATTTTATCATGTAATAATGTAACAAATATAATGTGAAAACCAAGGTTGGTTGGTTCAGCTGCTGCTTAATGCATCATGGATCCAGATTCTTTCTTTACTATTGCTCTGAGTCTACAGGCTAGTGTCACTTCATGGAGGTGACAAGACACTACCTGTTGTGATCAGGTGTGGGCTCCCAAGAGAAGGAGAAAATCTGCTCCACTCAGTAGCCAGAATAATTTTTAATCATTTTAAATATTAGTTGTTCTTAAGCAGGACGATTATTCCCACAACCCACGGGGCACATTTAGAAGTGCCTTAGAACATTTTGGTGGCCATAACTGAGGAAGATGTTATTGGTTCCTGGTGGACAGAGGCCAAGTCTTACCAATAATCTTACAATGCAAAGAACAACTGCCTACAAAAAAGAATTATCTGACTCAAAATGATGTGCTGACATTGACAAACCAGATTTACAAATCACGTCAGTTTCTCTGTGGAGAGCTCTCCAATGTTTTTCCACCATTCATCAAAACAGATCGTTATCTGTACAACGGAATACAAGACGCTGTAGAATCTGGTCTTTACTGACGTCTCCACCTTCTTTCTGTATGAGTCTCTACTTTTCTCAGAATTTCAAGACGCAATGCTTTATAAAATTTCCTGCCCCAGAGACTTCTTGCCTAACAACCCTGTCCATTTCCACTATTTTCTTACATTTCAGTTCTTTGCTGATTTCCTTCATAGCAAATCATCGCAACTTGTAACTACATAATTAAACATGTTTTTCTCCTTCTGTCCACATATAGCTATATTTAGAGATTCCAAAGTATGTTTTCTTTTTATCATCATAGAGCAACTTTACTAAAGCTAAAATGTAGTAGCGCCATGATAAACTTATTCTAATTATGAGTCTATAGAAGTGCGCACGCACACACATTTGCATGTATTTATTTACATATGCACATGCATGAAAACAATTTCATAAATATGCATATGTCATTTCTGAACAGTGAGATTATTAGCAGCCTTTTTTGCTTACAAGTATTTTCTGATTTTTCTATAACAATGGTAAGGAAAAAAGTCAATATTATAAAAAGATACAAGAACACTTTTTCAAAATATATAAATACAGAAGGTTAAAATTATGATGCATAGTAACTTTTTATATTTAAGAAGCTACACATATCACCTGATTTCTTGTTGGAATTATTCCCACATGCCTATCCAAGCTAGCAGATGCTAGATACATTTGTGGTTGTTTAGAACTCAGTGGAACGGTTTTTTCTTTGGCAATGAGAAGTCTGTTGTTTTGTTGTTGTTTTCATTTGCTTTTCATAAAATTATCTTTAAGTATTTGTTAGAACACGTTTTACAACAATAACAGAATTTATTTTTATAATTTATAAGTATTTTATATTTATCTTTTGAAATCATAAATAAGAACACGTTTATTATTTATATAATTCAATTTTATCTCTAAAATTTTCCAGTACTTTAGAATCAGTTTAAAACAGAGTTCAGAAAATTCAATGTTTACTTTTATCAAGTAAATGAAATTAATGCAAAATATGAGACACTATGGACCTAGCTTAGAATTATTTCAATACTAGCTTCTGTTTTGCTAGAAGCTCTGTTTGCTCTCCACACCACTGCCTCCTCGACAATGTTTGGGCTACTCTCACTTTTACTTGGTTCTGCTCATTCTTTGAGTCCCGGAGCCAATGTACACAGTTTTGTGAAAATCTCTTTGCTCTTCCTAACATGTGGACTTTTTCCTTTTTGGCCTCCATAGTCCTTCACACTATACTCCACAAAATATTCACTGGGAAAAATTCCCTGTCTTGACTGACATGGCGCTTAAGTTTTTTACAATTCACAAAGCACAGAAAAAAAAAACTGTTATGGAGTATAGTGTTAAGGTATGTGGTGTCTTATACAAACATTTTGCATATAGGCAAGATGTGGTGATGTTGTCCTGGAGCCCTGGCACTCTGGGAGGGTGAGGCAGGTGTATTTCTTGAGCTCAAGACTTCTGGATCAGCTTGAGTGAGAGTTAGACCCTGTCTGTACCAAAAATAGAAAAATTGGCCAAGCATCATGGAGGGCATCTGTAACCCCAGCTACTTGGGAGGCTGAGGCAGGAGGATGGCTGGAGCCCAGGAGTTTGAGGTTGCTGTGAGCTATGACACCATGACTCTCTAGCTCTAGCCCAGGTAACAGAGTGAGACTCCATCTCAAAAAAAAAAAAAAAAAGAAAAGAAAAAAGAAAAAAGAAACCCAGCCCCAGTGGGGTCTAGTACAGCACATTTACAAGCACATTCATTTCTCCAATAAACGAAATAAACATTTGCACTAATTGAATGTCTTAAGGTCATATTAGAGTTTGTTACAAAAGAAACTACCAACTACTTTCAAATTGGTAGTTCTGGAATTGCAGAGAAGGTGTTGTTAAACTTATGTTGCATTCATTGATCAATTATTATGTGCTGGGCAAGTGCCTTACGTGTTGTAACAATGGAGAGGTGATAGGAAAGAAAAGTCAGCACAGCTGGACAGGTCACCCAGCTAGAGGTCAGGTAGCTAGAAAGTGATGGAGCAGGGTTTTGGATGGAGGCATTTTGACCTGTTGCTTCTCCACAGTACACTCAGCCGGTTTTCTGCAGCTTGCACGCAGGACGTGAACGAATGACAGCTTGGAAGAGGGACCAAAGAGATAGGATACAAATCAACTTAAAGGGACAGGCGAGGGACACAGCAGAAATCAGAACGCTAGTGGTCACCCACAATGAGATTTTTGTAAATCTGTGGATTATCTGTTCTTTTCTGACTATTCTCATTTGTTATGTGCAGTGAAAACATTTCCTGGAAGATATATCTGCAGAGCAAATAAATAAGCAAGCAGGTTTTAACCGTTCCTCCTTATTATTCTTGAATGAACTACATTTATGATTCTTAAATGCTAATCCTTCCATGCCCAGAGGAAGCAGTTTGCATCACCTTCATGGAACTAAAGCTTCCTAGCGTTCAAGAAAAGATTTGAAAATCTAAAATGCCCTTGAACAGCCAGGGTACTTCGTTGAGTATATAAGGCAGCCTGGGAGGCTCAAGACGCTGGGCCTCCCCGGGGTATTTTTCTACCCTTGAAAAGCCATCCCAGCCTCTAGGAGCGGGAGGCCGCTGCACATCCCACGCTGCTTGGAAAGAGATGCAAGAACAATCGATGCTGCCCCCAGGAAACTGTCTGCCACCCCCTTTCCATAGCTCAGAGAGACAGATGTCTCACTTCTCAGGCTTAGATGTGGTGTGTCAGAAAGATGCAGGGACCCAGACAGAGGCGACACTGGGCTTCTCGCCCCAGGGCCGTCCTTACCGAGCTGAGCTGGAAGACTAAGCTGTGTCACTGCTGCGTCACTGTTGCGTCACTGCTCCGTCACTGCTGGGTCACTGCTGCGTCACGCTCTTCTCTGGCCAAGACTTTCTTGACAACAGAGTGTGAAACTTAGGGGAACTTTTGGGGTATTTTTTGTTGTGGTTGTTTTCATAGTTTTAACTATTGTAACTACAGAAGATGTCGAAATCCCAGGTCCTTTCATGATCAGGGATCTGGCATTTTTCATCTATTCACATAACAAGTATTGGCTGAGTGGCCGCTTTCAGGCAATGCCGGGTCTACAACACACAGGAGAAGTTGACGGAAACCTCGTCCTCGTGGGAGCTACAGATGATTAAATAGATAATGACGGCACAGAGTAATCGGGCATTGCTGACTTCTGTGGGAGTGAGGGGGAGGCATCCACTAGGATCAGAGCAAGGTTTTGTAACAGTGAAAAGATTATTTAAAATCCAAAGTGGCTTTAGTCACCACTGTCATCTTTTTGAAGTAGGGTAGCTAGCATCAGTAGAAAATTAAATTACTTTTAGTACCTGATTCTCATCTATATTGTAACAGAGATTGATGAATAAAGGATAGAGGAAGGGAAAAAAAAACTTTTTTTGTGCTAGCAAAGACTCACATCTGGAATGGATAGTGCTTTATTTTAGTCGGTGGAGTGTGACCTGGGTAGTGGAAGTTAAATGTTCTGCATAATAATGTGAAGGGCATTGAAATGTTGAAATTTTGCAGCAGAAAGATTCTTGCACAACTTGGAAAATGAGAAACCATGATTTTTGAGAAAAGATGGTCAAATATTAAAGATTAACATTTTAACTATCTTGATCCTTATTTCAAAACTTTTAATGAAGTCCGCTATATACACACAAATGAATGCAAATGAAGTCGTTGTGGACGGCTAAGGTCTGATATGTGCCCTGACATTCAGGGTTGGAAGCTCAATCACAAAGCCAGCTGTGCTGGCAGGTAGGGCCAACTGGCAGGTGGTAGGCCCCAGGGGCTGCAGGCCCCCCCAGTGGGTTAGCACCATTATGAAAGGGCCTGTGTCTTCTCTGTTTCACTCTCTGCCACGCGAGGCCAGAGTTTAGTCCTTCTTGTTCTTCTGCTTTCTGCCACAGGACACAGCACGAAAGCCCTCATGAGACATCAGCATCTGGATTTGGAACTTCTCAGAACTGTGATAAACACATTTCTGCCCCTTGTGAGTTGCCCAGTGTCAGATACTCTGTTGCAGTAAGTACAAGATGGATTAGGGCATGGGGAAATCAAAGAAAAGAAACAGGCCCAGAAATTCGGGGTGGGCATGGAAGAGAAAGTGAGAAACAGTAGTAGAATTTGAAAATGATGGAAATCGGGAGTCCAGCCAGGACAGTGGTTTGGAGTCAGAACGGACCAGACAGACCAGGCAGATTTACTGGAGTTTCCCTCTAGTGTGGGATAGGAACTTGAACTAATGTGATTTAAATCTCTCAAAGAATAGGAAGCCCAGCTCGTGACAGAGTTAATAGTTATAGAGAAAAGGAAAGACAGATAAATTTTCTGGAAAGCACAGGATCCCAGTAGAGATGGGTCAGTCTAATGCTCATCATTCTTTTTTCTATTCTAAAATGATTCATAGAGTAAGAAGAAATCACTGTACACAAAAAACATTCAAAGAAAAAACTAGAATTTTCTTTTGGTATTCTATAAAGTTGTAAGTATCATATTGTTAAACTGAACTAATATTTCTTATATGTTGTTTCACATGACGTTTCTTTTCTGCTAGTCTGTGTTGTAGAACTCTGTCTTTTTCCTCACAGGGCAATAGTTCTTATAAATGAAGTCATGTGTTGGTAGAGGGTGTGGCAAGCTGAACCAAGATGGCTTGGTTTGACGTCACCTTACCCTAAAGTCCCAGGTAGAGCTAAGGTGCTCACACTTCACTTCCCATCATGTTCCTTATGGAATGAGTGGTCCAGAAGGCACAGTTCCCATACCCATATTACTTCCCAACTATAGTACCCTCAATTCTCAGCACAGCATATGTCACATTCTAGAATATTTTTATTTAATGTATGCACAAAAGTAAGATAAGTATTTACATAATAATGAATACGAAGTCTGACACATGTAATCATGGTATGGTTTTACTATAACAATGCCCTTAACTTGAGATCATTTCTATAGTTTATATTAATAAGGTTACATCAATATAGTTAATATTCATTCTTTACTATGTAGATTTCCTAATACATTGTGAAGGAATGAGGATGGGTGCTAGAGTCTGCCAGGATCATACACTTGAACAAGTTCCTTGCTGGTTTCTTGCTGGTGCAGGAACCAGTGAACTTCTTTTCTTAGCAAGTGACCTTAGCAGCCCTGGGATAAAATGCTTTGAACTTGAAATCCATCTGAGTGGCAAATGGTGAAATGCAGTGATTATCTTTCACAAAATGTTGGTTCATCTGTTGTATATCAACTTCTTTGAAATTGATTCTGTTGTTTCATACTCCAAAATGACACTGCATTTGAACTTCCACATCAAGGTTGAAACCTTCAGTCTCTTTGCACCTAGTGATCAGGAGACTGTTCCAGGGGTTAGTATACACCTTAAAATTGAGTGTTAACTGTGAGGCGCTTGCTAGTTTTATCTTAAATGACTTAAACATCAGTGATTGAGTTCTATTTCACTCTTTAAAAAATGTTTGTCCCAAAGGTCAAAATGTGCATTACAAAAATTTACAAATCCAAATGATGAAATCATTGCTGGTTTGTGCATGTTCTGTCAAACATCAGTGCATTGCAATTTGTCTTTTCACTGCACGGAATCTTCATACAAGTCTTCTCACCTCTTCCTTTCCCAGTAGAACGGGATTATAAAGCACCGTAGCACCAAGCAAGACCATAATGGAAGGACATTTTGACATTTTAAAGTGTTTTGACACATCAGGTAGTTCTTTTGAAGTGAATTTGAGAAACCTATGAATTTTTTATGGTGAACTGCATGCAACATGGTCTGACTACCGAAGATGAACGTACTTGTAGAAAAATCACTAGGCTGATGGAATAGACACAGAAAAATAAAACTCAGAGGTATTTGTAATCAGTTCAGGACGCTTCAGATTCCTCTCAGTGTCACAGGAGCAGGACATAAACATGCTGAAAATACTTAGGAAGTGCGGAATTGCCTGGACTGTAAAACCATAAACAATCTGACAGCCCCCTCCCCCATGAGAACCAACGACATTGTATAGCCACGTGGAACACAGAGACAAAAATGTTGCCAAGTAGCTCATCGGCTTTAATATTTGGTACTGTATAGACATAAGCTGTGTGCATAGAAAATGAAATGAACACGTAGATAGGCAGAAAGTCTTAAAAATTGCAAATGATGTGAATAGAGCGTGTCGTGCTTCTGAAGGAAAAGGGAAGATTGTTTCCCTTATTCTCTCATCCTCTGACTGCTGGTATTTTTTGGAGGATGGCTAAAGAACATAAAGCACAAACTCTTTTTTTCTCCATTTATTCTGTCTTTTTTTTCTGTTTCCAGACTAAGTTCCCACAGCAATACATGGTAGCTTCTCAACTGTTTTCAGTCAAGACTTGTTTTATCTCATCCACAGGGAGAGCAAAGAAATGAATCTGAGATTCTGATCTAACTGACAAGTATCTGAGACTCGCAGAAAAACAGCTGTTTTCCAGAATACCAGAGAGGAAAACAAATAAACGAAACAACCATGTTCTTTCTCATCTACTGTTGAGCCTCACAGCCTCCCTGCAGTTTTTCTTACAGGATAAATTTTTCCAATCAGATTTTCTTTAAGAGCAAAAATTTTGTTTTCTTGCTTCCGATTAGGAGTTCCAAAAATGTTAAATGAATAGAAGGTGGGGAAATAAATGAATGGACAGAAGAATGGAAGGATGGTTTGAAGGACTGGGGGGTAAATGGCTGGCTGGAAGGGAGGGTGGGTCTCTGTCTGGAGAGGGGGCTTCTGAAGTATTAAACGACAGCAATGCGAAGCTGATCTGAATGTGTTCTTTTGTCTCAGTTGCTCTCAGCTGAGCAATTATATTCCCTCTTTTCTTTTCCTAGCGCATAGTAACAAATGCAACCCAGCAATGCTACTGCCAAAACCAAAACTTCATCACAGTTTCAGTTACCCCGGCTACGTAACAAAGCACTTCAAAACTTAGGGGTTTAAATAACTTGTTATTATTTCTTCCAGATTGTTGAGTAGGGCATGGCTTGGGCTTGATGGCTCCAGGAGCTCTCATCAGAATCCCACTTTGACTTCCCAAGAGGCGGCGTGAGACTGTGAGCTGTTGTTCTCTATTGATTCCCCAGCTCTTAAGAGTCCAGGTGTGCAATAAACTAATAAATGCAGCAAGATAGATGTCAGGGGGAAATCTGATTTCTCCCCTTATTTTCCTAATGTCTGTTCCCCTACATTTATTGGTATTTCTTAGAGGATTGCTATTAGGCATAGTGAAAATGATGGGGAAAAAAACCCTTTTCCTGGAGCTTACAGTGCAATATTTCAAGTAGAAAGTATCAGTTTACAAACAACTATACAATTAGAATTGCTGAAAATTAAACACACCTAGTCAGTCATTTAAAGAATAATGGGAAAGACAGGTATTACTTCAGATAAGGTGGCCAGACAAGGTCTTGTTGGGAAGATTTTTAAGCTGACAGATGAAGCAGGAGATGGAGCAAGTACTGCAAAAAACTGGAAACAGGTGCATCAGACCACAGCAAATAGAAAGATGCCAAGAAGGGGCTCATAGACCAAGAATGAAAGAATCCAGTGTTTAGGGGAAAAGAGGTTTGTGAAGTCTCACCATGGTCAGACTGTGCCATACCTAGGGAATAATAGGAAATAATGGGTTTTATTCTAAATGTGATCAGAAGCCAATTAAATAGAAGTTTTAAGTGGGAATGATGCACACTTTTAAAATACCACTCTGGTTGCTTCATGAAGAATGTTTCGAAGAAGCAAGAAAGGAAGGAATGAGGAGAGTTACCACACTTTCTTGGTTATATAAAGTTGGATGGGTAGAGGGAGTGGAAATAGAAAGAAGAGAACCTGGACCCATTTTCTGAAGTAGCTGAGGAAGGACCTCAGCATGAATTAGTGAGGAGTGAGGCAACACCTGTGTTTTTGGAGCACCAAGGTGGATGCAGTGGCTTCTACTAAGGTGGGAAACACCAAGGAAGAATTCAAAGGTGAACATCAAGGCTCCTTTTAGACAACTAAGACTGGAACGTTTATGTGAGGGCCACAGGAGATGTCCAGAGGTCAGTGGGACGTATAAACCTGGAACTTATGAAAAAGGAAACAGAAGTCCCCATCTTACAGGTAATACTTACATCTCATCCATGTAGACAGATGGGTGAGATTTCCCGGAGACAAACATTCTAGATGGAAAGAGGAGAGGGCTCAGGGCTAAGTTTTGAGGCATTCACTATTTAGTAGTCGGTACAAAGAGGAAAATCCCCAAACACTCACCCCTGTAAAAGGAGCGGTCAGAAATTTGAAAGCGAATCAGAACAGTGGTGCTGTAGATCCTGTGGGAGGCAAGAGTTTTGAGAAAGAATATGCTCTACTCGGCCAAGAAATGCAGAGAGTTCCTTCCTGGTGGCTGCAGATGCCTGAGCTAGCTTCCCAGTCTACTTAGAGCACACACATTTGTGTATGGGTGACCTAGACAGAGGTAACCTTGGCAGTGGATTCAATGATGTCATGGGGGATAATAGAATCCAGGTGGGAATGAGTTAGTGGGAATAGGGAAGTGGGGAATTGAACACCTCTATGTAAACATCCTTTTTGCTGCAATTGTCATCTCTCTTTTCTCAAGATTCTATGAACATATATAAATGTACACAAATGTACAATGTAATTTCTCTTCCTTTATTCCAAAGATGCTTGAACTTTTATGACTTTACATTTAACAATATATCATGGACATTTTTTAATATGGTTTCTTCCTTTATTTTAACTGCTTGTGTAGTGCACACTGGCCTTGTATGACTCTTCTGTACTTTATTTAGCCATTGGAGTTATGTCTCATATTATTATACATGATGTTGCATTTGTAACATACATTGGAATTGTTGCAATTAAAGGCATTGTCCTCCTCAACATTTGTACTAATCTCCATTTCTGCCATGATACGTAAAGTTCACAGTTTACTCATAATTTAGTCAACTTCGTACATTGTCAGTCTTTGCCTTTTTTCTAATCGGATATACTAAAAATGATATCCAACCGTCTTTTATATACACACAAACATATTTAAAATAAATGAAATTCACAGAACACAAAATGAAAATTTTTAAAGTATATAATCCAGGGAAATTTAGTGTATTCACAATGTTTGGAAATCACCGCCCATATTAAATTTCAAACTTTTTTTATCATCCCAAAGAACACATCATGCCCATCAAGGAATCACTCATAGTTTTCTTCTTACGCAGATCCTCACCACTACCAAACTGCTTCCTGACTTCATGGATTACCTGTCCCAAATTTTCCATAAATGGAATAACAAAAAGTATTTTTGGTGGATTCTAATACTTAATAACGTGGCTTTGGGGCCCACACGGTGGCACTTATCAGTGGTTCATCAGTACTGTTCACTGTTCCTCCTTATCCACGTCCTACAATTTGTTTATCCAATCACCCAGGGGCAAACGTTTGTATGTTTTTCACCTTTCACTTGTTATGAAATTTTGATACTATGAACATTTGTATATGATTATTTGTTTGAGCTCCCATTTTCTATTTTTTAGGATATAGCATAGAAATTGAATTGCTGGGTCATAAATTAACTCAAAGTATAGCTTTTAAGGAAATGCTACTCTGTTTCCATGACTGCATCCTTTATGTTGCAGCATGTTTGGGGGCTCTAATTTCCCCACATCCTTGCCAACTTTTATTCCTCAACATCCCACTTTATAAGGGTCACCTTTGTGTGTGTGGAGTGATCTCATGTGGTTTCTTGACCTGTGTATGTTTATAAGGCCGTGTTCACTTTTGTGACGATTTATCCAACAGCCAGTTAAAATCTGTAGAGTTTCCTGCATCCAATTTATTTCAATAAAACGTTGATGCAATATTTAAAACAAATATTTGCATGGGGAAAAGGAAGAGCAGAGAGAGGGAAGGAGGGAGGGGGTGGGGTTTAGTCCTTCTCACAGGACACAGTTGGTACTTTGCTTTCTATTTTTATTTCCTTCTTTATACTTCTGTATATATTTCCTTCTTTATACTGTGTTGAGTGACACCTAGAACTCTGCTTTTCCATTTGCTGCTATTCCATGTCTTTTCCATCCCAACATGCTGCATGAGTCTGTGCAGTCATCTGCCCATTCTACTTTCAGTTCAGAAGATTTTTGAGAAGTCCCTAGCTTGAAGTTTAAAAAATGTGACATTAAGGGCGACACCTGTGGCTCAAAGGAGTAGGGCACTGGTCCCATATACCGGAGGTGGCAGGTTCAAACCCAGCCCAGCCAAAAGAAAAAAAAATGTGACATTAATGGAGCCCATTACCCTAGGTGAAGTATCTAATGAATAGAAAACAAACACTACACGTGCTCACTATTAAATTGGAACTAACCAGTGTGCACAGTGGAAAGTAAAACTAAGCAGGGAAATCAAACAGGGATGCGGGTTGAGAGGAAGGAATGGGTGAAAACTTACCTAACAGGTACAATCAACATTAACTTGGTGATGGCACTACAAGTGACCCCTGTAACCACAAACATTTGTATACCCTTAATATCTTGAAATAAAATAAAAATAAATGCAAAATCTATTCTTATCGCTGGTAAAAAAACAAAAGCAAATATTTTACATTTCTGTTGTCAAAAAGCAGTAATGAGACTGTTTGTTACTCAAATGCAGAATGAAAATTATTTGGCCTTTCTCCCAAAGTTAGAACACGTTATTTAACAGTCACCAAACTATCTGTTTGTAAATATTCCAGCCTCTACGCTTTCTTACGTATGCGTGACTAATAAGCTGGGCATTTCTCCTTCTCTTCTTAGTTCTTGCTTTCCAGATTATAAAGCTTATTTAAATGTATTAAATTATTACCATCTTTGGTGAGTTTTGGAGATGGGAGCAGGAGGGAGTAAAACAATAGGGCGTATGTGCTTCCAAAGAAGGCTCAGATTCAGTTATCTGAGGGAAAAAAAGAAGAGAAAGGAAAGAAAAGAGGGATGGGAAAGAGAAAAAGGAAAAAGTAAACAATCATTCTATGGGCAGGGGCTTAGAGACGGGTTAATAGTGGGAGAGTCTGAAGTTTGTGAGCAGTATTGGAAGCTAGAAGGCTAGGGGTACGAGTTTCCATGAAGCATTATCCTGGATTATGAATGGGATTGGTTTCAAAGTCCTGTGAACGTGTCAATAGAGGCTGAAAGTGTATTTTAAATTCTTTTAGTTGCAATCTTTGTTATGCTAAATGTAATATCCAGTGGTAAGCAGATTATTACAAGTAATAGCTTATTTTTATGTTGCTTTATTAATTTTTCTTTTTAAGATTATGACTGAAATGAAAACACAATATTGAGGTTCTGGTAGATAACATGCAAATCCTGAAAATACGTTTGCTAACTCTATTATGAGAGATTGAAGGACTTTCACCAAGTCAGCACTCATGACACAAAGCTCACACAGGCCTTCTTTGTGAAACATAAAAATTATTGGTACAAGATCATGGCTTTGCCATAAAAAGTTAATGCATTTTCAATTTAACAAGATATCTCATATTTCTCTGTAAAAGTCTGCATAAAAAATAGAAGATGTAGGGAAAGGGTATAGATTCCATACTGGGGCTAGGGTTCTTAGGGAAACAATAGCTCTAGATTCTAAGTGTAAGTGGAAATGTGGTTGTAAGTCAAGGCCCCCAGACTTAAGGTCAATTTTTATTTCAATGATGATGCAGAAAATTCTCTGTTTTTTGAAGAATTTCCCTCTTTTAATAATATATATTTCCCTTATTTTCCTCATATTTTCTATATGAAACACTAAAAATAAAACCCAAAATTTTAAATAATGAATGGTTTCTCTTTGTGGTTGGGCTGTATATGTACAAATTTCAGTTAAAAACAAGCAAACAATTACAAAACAAGTAAAGAAAGTGAAACAAACATGAAAAGCCCACACTGGCAAACACGTCTCTCTTTCTATGTGGCACTATTTCTCAATAAATTCCTTGCCCTTCAAGTTCAATAATGAAAACATTTACTCATATTTATTTCTAATGGAGGAAAAGAATGAAGAGAGATAGGGTTGCCAGCAAGGGAGCATGTTGAACCCAACCTGTCTCAAATAGCCACTCGTGTCTGTTCTGTTTTCTAATTACCCACCTTTCTTCTCCCTATAAAAGAAATTCTACATTAAATTACTTTTCCAACTCATAAGAGTGTGTTTTTTCCCCATTCTTTTGAACATACAGCTATGTTTTCTCAAAATATTAAGGGGGTACATATGCATTCTGTTACATGGATTCCTTTTTCATGCTCAAGTCAGGGTTCTAAGGGTGCCTATCACCCAACAATATTCACTGTACCCATCAAGTGGGTTTTCACTCACTCCCCACTTCCCCCTGCTTGATCGCCACTGAGTTTTACTTCCCTCTTTGCACATGTGTGTTCATCAGAGAGTTCCAGTTTAGTAATGAGTCCTTGTTTTTCTAATCTTGAGATACTTACTTAGGATAATGGTCTCCAGTTCCATCCAAATTGTTGCAAAAGGCAATAATTCATCTTTTCTATGGCTGAGTGGTACTCCCTGGTATACTTATACCATATTCTGTTAATCCACTCATGAACTGATGGGCACTTGGGTTGATGCCAGGTCTTTGCAATTGTGAATTGTGCTGCAATAAACAGCAGGTGTCCTTTTGACAGAATGACTTCATTTCCTTTGGGTATATACCAGGTAGTGGGATTGCTGGAGTGAATGGTAGGTCTCCTTGGGGTTTTCCGAGTACTCTCCATTCTGTTTTCCATAGAGGTGGCACTAATTTGCAGTCCCACCAACAGTGTACAAGTGTTCCCTACTCTTTTTAATAAAAGCCATTTTAAAAGGAATAAGGTGCTATCTCATTGTGGCTTTAATTTTTACTTCCTTGATGATTAGTGACATGCATCATTTTTAAAATGTATTTATTGGTCATTTGTTTACCTTTTGAAAAGCTTATGTTCTTTTGCTCACTTTTTAATGAGGTTGTTTGCTGATTTGTTTGAGTACTTTGTAGATTCTGGTTATAAACTCTTCATCAGATGTATAGTTTGGAAATACTTTCTCCCATTCCATAGGTGTCTATTTGCTCTCTTATTTATTTCCCTTTTTGTGCAGAAGTTTTAATTTAATCAAGTCCTATTTATTTATTTATAATAATTGCCATTGAGGTCTTAGTCATAAATTCTTTGCTTAGGTTGATATCTAGAAGAGTTTTTCTTACAATTTCTTCTAGAATTTTTGCCTTTCCATACCTTACATTAAAGTCTTTTATCCATATTGAACAAATTTTTTAGAAGTGGTAAGAGGTGTGTTTTACTGTCCTACATGGAGCTAGCAATTTTCCCAGCACCTTTTCTACACTACATACTGTTGTCTACTTTGTCAAAGAGCAATTGGCTGCATGTGGATAGTTTCATACCTGGGTTCTCTGTTTTTGTGCTAATACCATGTTTCAAACTATATCATTGCAAGGCTGTGATAACCACACAACTTTTTTAAATTCAAGAAAAACACAGCATCTAGTAGCAAGCCATATTATTTGTAGCATTTGCAGCATTGGATCAACTATTCTTATAGTACAAATTCTGTGTACCCAGAATCAGTAGACAAATCCTTTTCTTGTTATCAAAGTGCAATTTTTGTAATATCCAAGACATGAACTTTGTAGGTTCATATGTCAACTCAATGTCAGCTCAGTTTAAGAGTGTTGGGAAGGTCATTTTATTCGTTCACTGTTTTTGCCCCGATTATTTGGTTTTCCCCCCAATTTTATCCCAAGAGGTTTTTGTTGGTTTGATTTATAGTATTTTTGTCTTTCCTTTCTACTTGGTGGAGGTTGGATACTATGTCTGAACAGGCCAGCAAAGAGCTGCTGACTTCAAGGGAACCACCCAACCCAGCACCCCCAGAGATTGGGGGTTTTTAAGATTGGGTCAAAGTACCCTAATTTACACCAATATTACACCTGTCTCCCTCTTTCTGAGCCTCTCATTTTTTTATCAACACTCCCTTTTACTCACCCCCTCTCCTTGCCTTTTTTTCTTTCTTTTTAAAATCTTTATCCCCCTCTTGCTTTTTAATCTTTTCATCCTTCTGGTCCTGTACCAAAAGGACTCATCAAAACCTTAGGCCAGAGGCACAGTAACTTAAAGAGCTAGAGGAAGTGAAAGGAAAATTAGGGCAAGAAAATGGATCAAAGAAAACACTCATGGAGGAAGAATCAACAGAAAAATCCTGGCAACATGAAAAAAACAGTCCAGAGCAACCCCCTCCTGCTCCCCTC
>CAUYON010127617.1:0-40358 GCA_963573935.1 Arctocebus calabarensis | reverse complement strand
GGCAGTTCTCCCACAATGGCTCCACACAGCCCCCACCAAACACTGGCAGCTCCTTTGGCTTAGTGGCCCAGTCTGAACCCCCAGGCAACACTCAAAAAAACACCACACTCCTCCCCGGGTTCTCCCAAGGCAGTTCAACCAAGTGCCAAGTCCAAAAGAAACCCAAACGGCTTACAGGCAAGGCCCTTCCAGCCTGCAGTCCCACTGCTGCCCCACCCACAGCGGCCGACAGGATCAGACCGAATGAACAGACGCAACCACTTGCCCAATCTCTGCCGCTTTAGCCTTCCTCAGGGTGTCCAGAAGCCTCATGCTGTCTCCCTGTATCCCCAAAGGGAAGTTTCTGGGCAGATCCCGCCTGGCAGAGATGCCTGAAGTCCTCTCTCCCCAGTCTCACTGTGCCCAGCCGCAAGGAAGCTGTTACTCGTCCGCCATCTTGCTCCCCAGCCATGTCTTCTTACTTTAAACCTCACAAACCAACCTCTGCTGCTTCCACCTTTTCTTCTGCAGCATCTGTACCTCTCTCAGCCTTCATAGAGTTGAAGAGCATTAAAATGTTGCTCTGAATTAAGCTTTGGCTTAAGGGAATGTTGCAGCTGATTTGTCTTCTGTCCAGATAACTTACATTTTCTTTATGCCAACAGTAAGGCTGTTTTCACTTTCTCATTCATGTGTTCACTGGAGTAGCACTTTTAATTTCCTTGAACTTATCCTTTGCATTCACAACTTGGCTAATTGTTTGGCATAAGAAATCTAGGTTTTGTCCTGTCAGCTTTTGGCATGTCTTCTTCACTAAGCTTAATGATTTCTGACTTTTTATTTAAAGTGAGATTTGTGTGATTCTTCTTTTCAACTAAACAGAGGCCATTATAGGGTTATTAATTGTTCTAATTTCAATATTGTTGTGTTTTGTGCCTCAGGAAATAGGGATGCCTGAGAAGAGGGGGAGATACAGAGAATAACTAGTCCATGGAGCAGTAAGAACACATACAACATTTATCAGTTAGTTTGTCATCTTTGGGGGGCATCCCCAAACACTTACAATAGCAATATCAAAGATTACTGGTCACAAATCACCATAACAGATATTATAATAAGGATGACAAAGTTTGAAATATTCAAAGAATTTCTAAAGTATAACATAGAGGCACAAAGTAAGCCCATTCTTTTGGGAAAGTGGCCCTGACAGAATAGCTTAATGCAGAGCAGCCACAAACCTTCAATTTTTGAAAGGCACAATATCCACGAAACATAGTAAACCAAAGGAAGGGCGATAATGTGTGTGCCTGTTTATCTTGCTGTGAATCATATGAATTCTCTAGTTAATCTCATAAGCAATTTGCTTAAATTGTATTCCAGCAACAATAATATATATACATTATTAAAAGATATTTTCAGTGTTTTCAGAATTCTCTGTGTAGTTCATTCATAAGTAGATGTCTATGTTAATTTCATAGAAGGTAGTGGGCTTTGGTAGAAAGGAGGAGCAGATTGGCTCAAATTTTCTGTAGCAGTAGTAGAAATAGCCCAATACCCTTATTTTATCCAAAATAAAGGAAACACTTATTTCTGATGTGGTCTTTATAGTTCTATATAGTGTTAATTTAGTAGTCATGCTTGATTTGAAAGACAATGATTTCTTTTAGTGTGACTTACTTAGTGGTAGTATAATTAGATTGCTTGCATTTAATCCTGTGTAGATTCTTTAAGTGGAAAGATGGACTTCATATATTTAGTATATATGCAGAAAAAATAATCAAATACTAAAATCAGGATAATATATTGCTTACTAATGGGCAAAGTGAGCTTTAATAGGTTGATACTTGACTATTTTAGGATTTCTGTTACTTAATTTGATTCTCTCCCCTTTTTTTAAATATTCAGCAAGCCAAGATAGCTTACATAAAGAAATAGTAAAAACAAGAATACAATATTTGTTTGTGGCAGCATTATGAATGAGTTTTAAAATATTTATTATGGGTAGTTTTGATAAAAATTCATGGGAAAGAAGGGAAACTTTAGATAATTTCAATATTGAATTCAAATGAAACATTTTTTAATTTTGGGTAAAAAGTTTTCTTGCTGATACTTTCCTCACTTTCCTTTTTGGGTATAGATGTATGTTTTTGGTAATGTCTTTACCAAAAGACAGGGCTTTACATGATCTTAAGCCGTGTTGTGTCTCTCTCATAATGTTTCTCATGTACCTACTGCATTTACCATTTATGGAAAGTCCAGTACCTTGCTTTAAAACATAACACTTAAACTATTTGTGAAGAAGACTTTTCTGTGTATTTATAAAGAGTAGCTTTTAGTTCATTTAGCTTACTTAGCAAATTGAGCATGCGTCCTACACTCTGATTTTTTTTTTTTCAGTGTACCCGTGTGATGTGGACACCACCACTCCGTGAAAGCTTCTCATATCCATTTCTTGTACTTCAGATGTTGCTTGTGACTCATATTCTCAGGTAACTTTGACTTAACTTTAGGTGGTTTTCCTTTGTTTTTGCATTAAATAAGTTAAACTAGAATTTCTTAAGCTTTTTTATTAATAAAGTCAATAAAATAAAATAATTTACTGATATGATCCTAGTGTTAAATAATAAAGATGAGTATAAAAATACTTACTACCCAGAACATTTCCTCCACTGCCTTCTGGCCCTCTTCTTTTTTCTTAGTGGGCCACATCGACTGCTAGAAGAGCAGCAAATATGATTTCACCTCTTCTGTCATTTCCACTTTCTCAAGTCTTTTGCTGCCATGATAGCCTCCTAAAAATGGGCAGAAATAAAGGAAAGGCTGATTGTGCTAGAGTGTATCCTGTTAGATACAGTCTACAGAGCAAAGAACGGTTTATGGCATTGTTGTAATCAAGTGCATCAACACATCTGATTCTTCCTGGCATCCCAAGAATCAGATGATAGGGCCAGAAAGAACCTACCCTGAAGAGGTAGAGCAAACCTTTTCAGTAGAACTCCTGCTAGAAATTGCAGATTAGATTAGGCTTTCACACATTCATCTCTGTTCACACAGAGATTCGAGCACCAAAGAGAGTAGGGCTGAGAACAATTCCTTCCTTTTTCTTTTGGCAAATATTGAGTTTAGACAGATGCTGTCTTGCTCCAGAGGGCAAAAATGAAACAAAATAGGACCTGTGGAAAAATAGAACCAAGCATGATGAAAGCCTGAAGATGACTCATACTAAGAACTCCCTTCAGCAATCGAATTCAAAAGAACCTTGTTGAAGTTTCTTAATCCCAAACCCAGTCCCCTCTGTGATTATCTCAGCAGGCCTATAGCCTTTATATGGCTTTCAGTTTCCTTTCAGTGTGTCTTTACATAGACATTTTACAGAACATGAGATAGATGGTGATTTTGCATTAGCTTTGCAAAGTTCAGACAACTCCAACTTCAACTTCATGGCTGTCTCCTAAGCTTCTCTTCTATGAATTTGAAGCTTCTTTAGCACCTTTAAATAAGGTGAACCTCTGTGAATATATAATGTTGACCTCTCTCTTGCTGTTTTGGGGGCACCTCAAACATCTCTGGAAGGAGTATTGGACTGTAAGAGAGTCTTTGATTCACCATGCAGATGCTGTTTTTCCACATCCACATTCTGGATACTGGTTCATTTGACTGCCCATCAGTCTCAATTCCTGCTTTTCTTCTATCTTTGCTTCTATCTTAACTCCAGTGAAGGCGAACCTATGGTTCTTCTCACACTCACTGATCTGACCCAACTTGGGTGGGTGTGGATGCTGCTGTTCCAGGTGCTGACCACAGCTTCTATGCTACAGATGGCTTGCTAGTTTGTGACATGCAATAACCAGTCACCACAGAGTTTTATTATCTGACAGTTCTGTTGGTCTGAAGTCCTAAAATTAAGGTTTTTGCAGGGCTGCACTTTTCCTTGAGATTCTGGAAGAGAATCAGGTTTTTTGCCTTGGAAAGCTTCTAGAAGCCACCTGCTTTTCTTGGCTCATGGCCCCTTCTTTCATCTTCAAAGCCAGCAATGGCAAGATGAGTCCTTTTTTCATCAGTTCACTATAACCTTCTCTTCTGCCCCTCTTCTACTTTTTAGGACCTTTGTAATTACATTGGGCCTACCTGGAGAATCCAGGCTACTGCCCTCATCTTAAAGCCAAGTGATGGGAAATCTTAATCCATCTGCTTTCTTAGCCCCCTTTGCGCTGCAACAGGATGCATTCACAGATTCCAGGGATTAGGACGCAGACCTCTTTGGAGGCCAGTTTTCTGTCTACCACCGTGGAGCAGTTCCAGTTCCTGTTTCCTGTTGTCAGGGGCTGCTTTCTTTTGTGTTCTCTGTTTTGGTCTCCAGATACCTCTGAGGCAAGCTCTTTATAGTCTCATAATCACTATCATTTTCAGCCACATCCACCTCCTCATTCCTGTATTTACTTTGGTTTTGCTGAAAAGTTTTTGGGGACTTCCCTTTCTTCAGAATCTTCATTCTCTCTGTTTTTGTTCTGGTTGACATTTTCCCTCTCATCTTTCTTTCAAATAAGCTAGAGCAGCTGCTGCTGTCCCACTGCTGGTTTGGATTCACTGGGGTGGATCTAGATCTTCCTCACCACTTCACTGGCACCTATCACTTCTCATTTGGGCAGCATTCCTATTTCTGTGTTTTGATCAGCCTAGTTCCCTTCTTGCCTGGTGTGGCTGTGGTGTAGTAGCCAGTGTGACTGGTTGTTTGGAAGTGTGGTGGCTGTTTTTATTTTGCTGAGGGTGACAGCTGCTTTCTTGGAAGCTGCAGTCTTGGTTAGTGGGGGAACCACATTCTCCTTTCCTGGAGATGTGGCAAACTTCTTGCCTTTGTTCTGAAGGATAACAACCTTGTCACTACTGCTCATCTATGCCTTCTGGTATTTGATTCTTGCTATTGCTATCTCTTTCTTCTTTAGAAGAGTAGCCATTCCTGTATTTCTTGGTTTCCTTCTTCTTGTAGTTGATATCTCATGATATCAAAGCGAGGTAGTGGATAAATGGCTTGAGTGAACCAAGATAGCAGCTGAGCAGTGTTGTAGACTGCCAAGCTGAGGATATGGCGGTAAAACTGGAAAAAAAAAGAACTCCTGAATGCTCGCATTGTTTATATATAAAGTTAGCAATCTATTTTAATGAATTGGTTTTATCCAGTTTTGAATTTTAAGTGTTTTTTGAAAGTGAGTTTTATATAAATTACCTGATAGTAGCAGTCTTTACTTTTTTTGATTGTTCTTGGTAACATCTATGTTTTCATTTCTGTTACTTTGGGTGACTGCTATATTGATCGCTAGTTGGAATTTGTTTTCTGCTTGTACCTGTCTCCTCCCAGTGCATTCTGTACCCAATGGATTAGTATTATATTCTCTTTACTTCTGTTACCCATAAAATGAAAATCATCTTTAGTATTCAAAAGTAGTGGGAAATGCTTTCGTTATTTTAGAAGCTTTCAATTTTTTTCAAGTGTGATCTATAAGAAATAAGAAATTTGGCTTGGCGCCTGTGGCTCAACGGGCTAAGGCACCAGCCACAGACACCTGAACTGGCAGGTTTGAATCCAGCCCAGGCCCGCCAAACAACGACGGCTGCAACCAAAAAATGGCCGGGCGTTGTGGCAGGCGCCTGTAGTCCCAGCTACTTGGGAGGTGGAGGTAAGAGACTCACTTTAGCTCAAGAATTAGAGGTTGCTGTGAGCTGTGATGCCACGGCACCCTATCCAGGGTGACAACTTGAGGCTCTGTCTCAAAAAAAAAAAAAGAAAGAAGAAATTTTCCTTTATGTTCCAGTATACACATATGTGTGTCCATACAACTGAAACAAAAGTTTCACAGAGTAGAACTGTTATGAAGGAAGATGCAGTCATATATATTGTTTCAGTCTATTCCTCTCTATTAACAAACACTGGGTTTTATCTAGTAAATTAGTTTCATAACTTATTAATAGGTAACCTGGATATTAGAAACACTCTAGTTGGACCAGAATAGCAGAAAAGGGATGTCCTTTGGAGAAGGGTTACCCAAGGAACTGAGGAAGAGCAATCCATGGTGAGTGCTCAGCACCCCAATAGGTCTGTCTAACTGGGAGTTCGTCACTGTGTCCAAGCTGCACACCTTGTTCCCTCAGTGTGTGAACATGCATCTACTTCTGTGAAGACGTTAGATGTCTTTGGGAGCCTTGTATTGGTTCACAGATTTAGAAAAAAGGATAAAATGACCTCACCCTTGTAAAAATCTCCTAAACAAAGTGAAGCCTCCCAAGGCAGGAGAGAATGGCCCTGTGCCTCCTTTCACCATTCGTTGTCCTACCTGTGCAGGGCCGGATGTATATCTCACATCCTCACGGAATTGCCTTCAGCCAGTTCAGCCCTTATTCTGCATTCTTGCTATACTTGTCTACATAACACTTAGAACTTAGAACATGCTACTTTTTATCATTTTTTCAAAGACACATCTACCTTCCCAACTAGTGCATCTATTGAATCAGCATTAAACATTTTTTTGATTTTGAATTCATGAAATAGAATTTGAAAAAAAAAATTGATGGATACTGACCCAGCCACACTCCTCTTTGACAGGTTTTACATTTTTACAATCATAATACATCTTTATTTTTCACATAAAATTATTGTAATTGAGTATCAGGAGTTGTAATTGCTAACTCATTGGTTCATTTTATATTTAGGTCATAACCAGTCCATGCTCAGAGATTTTAAAGTGTAACAGTTTGGAACCAGGCTGGACTATTTAGTGGTAAACTTACTAATATTTATCTTTTCAAGGGCTACAAAACTTTATGGAGGAAGCTTGATTGCACTTTGCATTTCCAACGTATTTTTCATGCTTCCATGGCAGTTTGCTCAGTTTGTGCTTCTTACTCAGGTGAGCTGATTATATTTTTAAACTGATTTAAGATTAACATGTTTGATTATGCAAACTCATTTGTATAAAATTATAACCGAGATGTTACATGATTCTAAGTGCTAAAATATTTTCTAGTTAATGCTTTTCATGAAAAATCAGGATAGCGAAATAAGTTTATTAATGATTGTTAAATTATTTTCTTACTAATAGAATGCATTAATTGAACTCAAATTTGTACGAATGCTATCAGTGTTATTCAGTCTTTGTTAGTGTTTTTAAGAGAGAACTTGTGAGTTTTCCTAATAAACTGTAGATTTCTCTTAAGTAAAATGTTTCTTCTATAAATAGTTTTGTATATTCTTACATGAAAGATAAATACATATAGGATTATAGGATAGATAGCTAATCACTTCATGTTTTATATAACCCTTTAAATAATGTGCAGCTTGCCTATTATCTTTTCATATACTCTTGGCTCCCTTCAAATGCAAGTTTACAAAGCAAGGGAGCTTACTGAGAGAGCAAGTAAATTGTGTGTTTATATTTGCCCCCTTCTGCTATTTTAAAAATTATGCTGGCCATATTTGCATAATGCAATTATAGAGTTTCTTTTCAAGATTCTTCGAAATGTCTTTCTTGGGAGATGAAGTTAGACCTGGATTTGAGTCCTAGTTTTATTCACTAAATTCTTGACTTGGTGAAAACACAGATTTCTGAAATAGAAAAAATGAAAGAACCTACTTTATTGGATATTTTTAAGATCAGATGAGGTAATGTATATAAGACTCTTACATAGTAATGAGATGTCAGTAAATTAGCTTTTGTTTTTTTCTTTTTTTGAGACAGAATCTCACTCAGTCACCCTGGGGTTGAGTACCGTGGTGTCATAGCTCACAGCAACCTCAAACTCGTGGGCTCGAGTGATCCTCTTGCTTCAGCATCCTGAGTAGCTGGGACTATAGTTGCTCGCTATGATGCCTGGCTATTTTTAGGGACAAGGTCTCACACTTGCTCAGGCTGGTCTCAAACTCCTGAGCTCAAGCAATCTACCTGCCTCCCAGAGTGCTAGGATTATAAGCACGAGCCTCTACGCTCACCTAAAGTTAGCTACTTTTATCATCATTTTTTTAAGATGAATTATTTCCACTTACTTTTTCCTTTGATCTTCTCCTTTGACTCCTTTGCCTAGTTTAGTTTGATGACATTTTAATCACTTTCTAGTTTAAATTGTCATTGAGATTCTCTCTTGAAGATTCTAACTTACAAGCATGCTATGTATTGCTTATCCCTTAGGTTGGAAAGGGAACATCCCCATTGCATTGCTTCCATTTAGTAGAGGTACCCTGCTTCTTGTGGGGAGGAAGGGAAGGGCTTATGTTGAATAACAGCAATACATTGTTCCCTGTGGGTTACTCTGACCACAGGGAAAGAAAATACTGATGTTTATCTTACTAATGGAAAAATATGTTGTAGATTTTTTTAGAGATAAAAAACTTGATGAATGGCACTTAAGTAATAAGTTTAAATATTCAGCTGTTTTACAGCTTGTTTGCTGTATGTAATAGGCAAGGCATAGAATTTAATTTAAATTGCTTTCTTCATGAAGAAGAGTGGGGAGACATTGTCTGACATAATACTTCTGTATAAGAGGTACTCTACTACCGTTTAACCAGTCAATTCATCCATAGAATTCGATTTTAGAATTCTTAACATGTAAATTTAATTTTCTTTAAAATGGAAAACTAAAAATATCTTTGCAGTGAAAGTACTTCTAATTTGAAATTTGATAAATTCAATTTTAACTAATTCTTGAATATTTGTATTAATGAAAGAGAACACTAATGGGCGTAACTTGTGAAGAGTGATTAACAAGCAAAAATTAATGTATTTTTATGTGCGCATAATTATTTTTGAGTTTAATGTATCTTCCCAATTATGTATTAGTTATGTTATAATTTCATTTTTATCTTTTTTGATTGGACAGGTCAGTTTTTAATTGTTTCTGTTAACAGTAGTATCACCCTTATTGAAATACAAGTATTGTTTGGATAATTCACAAAGTAGACAGAGCTATATATGGGAGAAGAAAAATCAACCAATATTGCTATAGTTATATGTTGACTATATTCCATAATAACTTGGCAGATAAAAGGAAAAAACTAAAGAACTCACTTTCTGTATAAATATAAATCAATTTGCTATAATAATGAAGATAATTTTTTTCTTCAATTTTATGATGATTTTATAACTTAATTTCTTCTTAAATTTCAGATTGCATCATTATTTGCAGTATATGTTGTGGGGTACATTGATATATGTAAATTACAGAAGATCATTTATATACACATGGTATGACTTTTTGTTTTTTATTTAGTTTGTCCTTAAACTGATTAATATTTTATTCATGGTTGAAACTATTTGTAACATGACTTCATAACAAAAACAAGGGTCATTCAAATACTATGATGGAATCAACAGAGTAGGCCGCCCAAAAAATTTTAATTTGAATGATAAAGCATATGTTATTTAATTGAGGCTGTACCCAACTTATGCATTATAGGTAAAAGAAAGAATTCATGAAAGAGGAACACGAACTGAGCACCAACTGTTCAACAGATGGGACGTACCAGTGATTAGAACTGTGGAGACCCCAGCATTCCTGTTCTTTATTTATTTATTTTTTTTTCCTGTTCTTTATTTTTTAGTAGAGCAGGGGGAGGAAGGAAGACAGAGGATACGTGGGGAACCTAGCAAAGGGGTAAGCGAGGTAGTGTATTAGAGATGATAAAGATTGTAGAAGAAGAGGACGGTCAGAGTAAACCACATCAGGAGCTCCTACACTGATGGGTGGGACCCAGGTATCAGAGGAGGCAGGCAGGGTGGGTCTTCCCAAGGAGGAGGAGTGGAGCAAAGATTGGAAAGAGGAGAGGGGGTTGGCTAGCCAGATAGAAAAGAAAAGAAAGTAGTGTTCCAGGTTGGTGGAACAGCTAGAGCAGCAAAGTCCTTATGTTAATTCTTTAAGAATATTTGTCTTCTCTCTGTCGTTAGCTTTTATAATTTTTGATGCTTTCTTTTTCTCTTTTTATCATATGGCCTGTTAATTTTATTCTCTAATGAGTGATAAAAGGACATATATAATGTGTAGGGAAATTATGAACACAGCTATAAAAGCCTATCCTCCACATGAAAACTAAAACCTTATTACTTTGAAGTCCTGTGTGCCCTGAACTCATGCTCTTACTGTTGCTAGAGGTAACTATTACCCTGACTTTTTTTTTTTTTTTCCTGTGACAGTGTCTCACTGTGTCATCCAAGGTAGAGTGCTGTAGTTGCACAGCTCACAGCAACCTCAAACTCTTGGGCTTAAGCAATTCTCTTGCCTCAGCTTCCCAAATAGCTGGGACTACAGGCACCTGCCACAACGCCTGGGTATTTTTTGGTTGCATTTGTCATTGTCCTTTAGCAAGCCCAGGCTGGGCTCAAACCTGCCAACCTTGGTGTATGTGACTGGCACCCTCCTCAGTGAACTACGGGCGCCAAGCCCCATTACCCTGACTTTTTGAAGTAATAATTAATTTGCTTTTCTTTATAACTTTGCCATACTTGTATTTCTAAATAGCATATTTCTATTATTAAATATTCACATTATTTTAAATAGTATCCTTTTATGGGGCTTAAGTTTTCAAAGACGTTTCTGAGATTTTTAAGTTAATAGAGTTCAGATATTTTCACTGTTTTATATTTTTCCATTGTATAAATAAAGCCCAGTTTTCCCTTTTCTTATTGAAAGACATTTAGATTATTTTCCTCTCCCTGGCCTCTTTTTTCAGTTATAAGTAATGCAGTGTACCGCTGTACATTCTTAGACATATCTGACATACCTACTAGGGCATATATAGTCACGCCTTAACTGCCACGTGAGTTGTATTCTACTTACACTAGTTTTGAGTCTGGAGCCAGCTTCTCGAAGCATATATAACTCACATGTCTCTTGACCTACTAAAACACTGTGGCCCCAAAGAAAGCAATTTTTTTTCTAATATGGCAGTCCATGTGTGAAGAATTTCCCTAGGATAGTTATGTAGTAGTAAATAGACTTGCTGGGTGGTTAATTATACACAAGTTCAACTTTATAAATACCAAATTATTTTGCCTAAATGGTTGGACTACTTCAAACTACAATATATAATAAATAGCTTATGTTTTTCTTTTTCTTTTTTTTTTTTTGCAGTTTTTGGCCAGGGCTGGGTTTGAACCCGCCACCTCACCTCCGGCATGTGGGGCGGGCGCCCTGCTCCTTTGAGCAGCAGGTGCCACCCAGCTCATGTTTTTCTACATTGTGTTTTAATCAGTCTGGTTAGTATAAAATGGTATCTGATGATTAATTTACATTTGCTCTGTCCTTTAACAAAGCTAAGCATCTTTTGGTTTGTTTATGGGCCCTTTGTGGATTTTGTGTATCTGTGTGACATTCCTATTCAAATTTTTTACCAATTTTTGCTATGTCTAAGAGAAAATGATGTATAGTTTATTCAGTGCAATATAATTCATTATTTTCATTATTTATGTTGATGCTTGAATTCTTCCAGATTTGTCTATTCATGCTGGCTTTTCTATCCTTCTAATGTATCATTCTTATCATGCTTTGAGCACTTTGTAATAAACGTTAAATTTCATGAAATGCTTTTCTGCATCACTCTGTTTAAGTGATTTTATGTATTTTCTTTTCCTTAATCTGTTACTGTGGTAAATTAACATTAATTGATTTTCTAGCATTAAAAACCGTGCTTTTCTGGGGTAAACACAAGTTTTAACATATTGCTGGATTCAGTTTGTTATTTTATAAGGAGTTTTACATCTCTGTTTATGAATGAGAAAGACAGTAATCTTTTTTATACTTAGCTTACTTTTTAAAAAACGGTTTAATATAGCTTGTTATTTTATAGTACAAATCAGATTAAAATGTTAAGGATTCAGAATTGGCCAGTCATACAGTTTCCTAGGCAACTTTGGCTGAGGGCTTTGACTCAGAATTGTGATTTTGAAAGTACTGAAATGACACAGGTATAATTTATAGTAGAACCAATATTGGGCAAATGATACATACTTTAAGAAGTGACTTACTAACTCTCTGCACAGTTCAGTGTTATTAAGTACATTCATTTTTTTTGCAACCATTATCATATCTATCTATAGAACCGTTCTTATTTTATAAAACTGCAACTCTCTACAGCTATTAAATAATAACTCCTGTCTGGGCGCTGTGGCTCACACCTGTAATCCTACACTCTGGGAGGCCAAGGTGGGCGGATTGCTTGAGCTCCGGAGGTCAAGACCAGAATGAGCAAAAGTGAGACCCCATCTCTAAAAATAGTTGGGCGTTGTGGCAGGTGCCTGTAATCCCACTTGAACCCAGGAATTTGAGTTTGCTGTGATTTATAATGCCATGTGCACTCTACCAAGGGTAACATAGTGAGACTTTGTCTCAAAAAAAAAAAAAAAAAAGCCAGGCATGGTGGCTCTTGCCTGCAATCATAGCTCTCTGAGAAGCTGAGGTGGATGGACTGCCCTGAGCTCACAAGTTTGAGAGCAGCCTGAGCCAGAGCGAGACCCCATCTCTAAAAATATCTTTGTGTTGTAGTGGGTGCCTATAGTCCCTGCTACTGGGGAATCTGAGGCAATAGAATTACTTCAGGCCAAGAGTTGGAGGTTGCTGTGAGCTGTGACGCCACGGCACTTTGCCAAGGGTGACAAAGCAAGAGTCTGTCTCAAAAAAAAAAAAAAGAAAGAAAGGAAAAAAGAAGTAATAATAACTCTTTATTCTCCCGTCTTCTCAGCCCCTGGAAACTACCATTTTTTTATAATTTTGACTACCTTATATATATCATATAAGTAAAATCATACAGTATTCGTCTCTTTTGTGATTGGCTTATTTCACTTAGCAAAATTTCCTTCCAAGTTTCTTCCATGTTGAAGCATGTCAGAATTTCCATCCTTTTTAAGGCTGAATAATATTCCATTGTGTGCATATATTTATATATTACATTTTTCTTTCCATTCATCTATCTGGGGATACTTGGGTTGCTTCCACGTTTTAGCTACAATAATTAGCGCTGCCATCAATGTGAATATACCAATAACTCTTTGAGGCCTTGCTTTCAGTTCTTTGGGGGTATATGCCCAAAAGTGGAAGTGCTGGATTGATGATACGGTAAATCTATATTTGTGTTTTTTGAGGAACTGCCAAACTTTTTCCACAGCAGCTATAGTATTTTACATTCCTACCAACAGTGTACCAGGGTTCCAATTTCTTATTCTAATCACAAACATTTATTTTCTGCTTTTGTGCTAGTAGTGTTATGCCCAGTCCTGAGTTCCCAGAGACAACCAAGGATCTAGTCTTCCGTAGCAAAAACAAGAGGGCAGCTTTATTCAAGCGTGCGTGCTTGGACGTCCAGAATCTCGGCTCAGCGAGATCGAACTGAAGGCCCCGTTCCAGGGGAGGGGGAACTTTTTATAGATTTCTGGGGGCAGGTGGGGTTAGTGTCTTTGGGAGGCTGCAGGGTGACGCCCATTTGATAAGCTGACGGCCTGTGGATAGGCTCAGGGGAGAATCGCCTGATTTCTGAGAAAGTGAAACTTATCTCTTTGTTTGGAGTCAAAACTGTGTGGTGTTTGGGATTGAAACTGTGAAAACAGTTTCTTAAGATGGCATTGGTCTTTGCAAGATAGTGCTGTTTTTGTTCCTTTCAGTAGCATCTTTGTGGGTATGAAGTGGTATCTTATCGTGGTTTAAGTTATTTTCTTTTAATTAAAAAAATGTTATTTTTTAGACAGTTTTAAGTTTATAGCAAAGTTGATCAGAAAGTACAGAGAGTTCCCATATGAAACCAACCCCACTCATGAACAACCTCTCCCACTGTTGACACCCCACACCAGCATGGTACATTTATTACAGCTGACAAAGTTACATTGACACACCGTAATCATCAAAGGTCCACGTTTTATGTTAGGGTTCAATCTTGGTGGTGTTAATTTTGTGTGTTTTGACAAATATATAATGACATGTATTCACATTGTAGTGTCATATATAACTTTCCCTACCCTAAAATCCTCTGTGCTGTGCTTATTCATCCTTCCCCTTCACCACCACCCCTCTAAACACTAACTTTCTTACTGCCTCTGTAGGTTTTGCCTTTTGCAAAGTGTCATATATTTGGAATTGAACAGTATGTAGCCTTTTTGGATTGTATTCCTTTAGTTAGTAAAATGCAGTTAAGTTTCCTCCACAACTTTTCGTGGCTAGATAGCTCTTTTTTTTTTTTTTTTTTTTTTTTTACAGTGTTGAGTAACATTTCACTTATGTGGATGTGCCATTGTTTATTCATTCACCTACTGAATGGATGTTGGTTAATTCCAAGTTTGGGCAATTGTGAATAAAGCTGCTATAAATATTTGTGCTCAAGAAAAATTAGAAAAATAGTAGCCAGGTGTGATGGCATGTGCCTATAGTCCCATCTACTCAGGAGGATGACTTCAGACCAAGAATTTTATGTGGATATAGTTTTTGGTTCATTTGGGTAAGTGAGGGAAAACGATTGTTTGGTAGTATGGTAAGAGTATGATTAGTTTTTAGGACATTATTAAACTGTCTTGCGAAGTGTACTATTTTGCATTTTTACTAGCAAAGAATGAGAGTTCTTGCTGTCCCACATCCTTGTCAGCATTTGGTGGTATTAATATACAGATTTTGTCTATTCTAACAGATGTGTGGTGGTTATCTCTTGGTTTTAATTTGGTTGAACATTTTTACATATGCTTATCCGTGTATCTCCTTAGACAAGGTATTTGTTAAGGTCTTTTGCCCATTTTTTCAATGAGATGTTCATTTTCTTATTGTTCAGTTTTAAGAATTCTTTGTATTTTGGATAATAATCCTTTATCTTTTACAAATATATCTCAGTCTGTGGCTTGCCTTCTTCTCTTCACTTTATCTTTTACAGAGCAGGAAATTTTAATTTTAAGTCCAGCTTAAACAATTGTTCCTTTCATGGATCTTACCTTTTAGGGGTTTTGTATTTTTGTGAAGGGCCTTTTTATCTACACTCTGTTTGGAGTTAATTTTTGTGATAAGTCTATGTCTAGATTTATTTTTTTAATTTGTGGACATGCCATGGTTCCAGAGGTATTTGTTAAAAAGACAACCTTTGAAGCTGGGTGCGGTGGCTCACACCTTTAATCTTAGCACTCTGCAAGGCCCAGGCAAGTAGATTGCCTGAGCTCAGGAGTTCGAGACCAGCCTGAGCAAGAGCTAGACCCCTTCCTTACTAAAAATAGAAAAAAACTAGCCAAGTGTAGTGGCGCTTAGAGGATCACTGGAACCCGGGAATTTGAGGTTGCTGTGAGCTATGAGGCCGTGGCAGTCTACCCAGAGGGACAGAGTAAGACTGCTTAAAAAAAAAAAGAAAAAGACTGGCTTTGCTCTATTATATTGCCTGTGCTCCCGCCTTTATCACAGATCAGGTAACTGTGTTTATGTGAGTTTATTTCTGGGCTCTGTATTTTCTTGCATTGATCTATGTGTGTATTTTTTCACCAGTATCTATTTTTATTGCTATTGCTTTATGGTAACTCAAGAAATAGAGTGGTGTTAGGCCTCTGACCTTGTTCTGCTATACTGGGTCTTTTACATCTCCTTATGAACTTTAGAGTCAGTTTGTCAAATCCACAAAATAACTTGCTGAGATAATGATTGCCATTATTTGGAATCTATAGGTTAAGTGGGGAAAAACTGATTTCTTGATAATATTGAGTCTTTCTATAACATACATGAAATAACTCTTCGTTTATTTAGTTCTTTGATTATTTTCATTCAAGTTTTATAGTTTTCTTCATAAATATAGATCTTGCACATATTTTGTAAAGTTTGTACTAAGTATTCTAGGAATGCAAGAATATTTTGACATTAGAAATTTTTATAATTAGTCACATTGAGAATTTTTTTTTTGTTTTTTTGAGACAGAATTTCCAGCTGTCACCCTGGGTAGAGTGCTGTGGCATCATAGTAGCCTTTAACTGTTGGGCTCAAGCAATCCTCTTGCCTCAGTTCTGTTTTTAGTAAAGATGGGGACTGGCTGTTGCTCAGGCAAGTCTTGAACTTGTGAATTCAAGCAATGCACCTGCCTCAGCCTCCCAGAGTGCTGGGATTATAGGCGTGAGCCACTGCGCATGGCCCACATTGAGAAATTTAAATACCAGTCACGGGTATCTCATGCTTGTGGTCCCCGTGCTTTGGGAGACAGAGGCAGAAGAATTGCTTGAGGCCAGGAATTAGAGACCAGCCTGGGCAACATTGTGAAACCCCCATCCTATAAGAAAATTCATAAAAAATTAGCCAGATGTGGTGGTATGGGCCTGTAGTACCAGCCACTTGGAAGACTGAGGCAGGAGCATGGCTTGAGCTCAGGAGTTTAAGGCTACAGTGAGCTATGATCCTGCCACTGCACTTAAGCCTGGCCAATAGAGCCATACCCTGCCTGTTTAGAAAAAAAAAAAAAGATCTAAAGGAGGATGAACAATATGACCTTTTCCTTTTGTTATAAAGGTACTTGGTAAAAGTCAACTTCTATGTCTGATTTTTAAGACCTTAAGTAAAAATAGATATGATGGAGGAAGGTGACTCCCAATTTTGGGAGCCATTTGAAATCCAACTGGATAGTTGGCTTCACACAAGGAGGAATTCAGGAGCCAGCTGACCATATGAAGTGAGTGAGATTTATTCTCAAACTATAGAAAGTCTGCTCCTCAGACAGGTCAGAGGCTAGTTCTCTCTATAGAAGACAACTGGCCCCATGGTTCCTTTTGCCTTGCTATTTAAGCAATAGCTTAATTATAGGCTAAACAAGGAAGGAATATTCATGCTATTTCTTGGGAAGGTGTGGTATTTTTTTGGAATTAGGGTGATACCCTCTTTTTAACTACATACGGTTAAATAGGAAGTGTCATGAGGTCAGGTGCATAATTGGAGTGGGAGGTTTTCTCGGAAACTTTTATGGTAATGAGGTGTATAATAACGCTGTAGGGTCAAGGGGTGGTCAGGGTCTCCACCATCTTGGCTCTAACCATTTGGAACTTGCCCTGCCTCCATCTGTTTTGATCAGGTTAGTTTGAAACTTTGAGACTTCCTGACTAAATTAACCAAAGCTTGAGCAATTAATTAATGGTCCAAAGCAGTGGCCAATGAAATATCTGCCAGTTCCCTATCTCAAATGGCTATTTCCTTTAAATTTTAAATATTATACACACTTCAGACTAAAAGCTAAGATCACACAAAACGTTAGCAGTTGAACTATTTCTGTTAATGCCAGAAGCATGACAAATATGCCTACTGCTACTCTGATTACTTAATACTGTTACAGAAATGTCCCCATGCCAAACATAGTAGATGCTTAATGAATGTGTTGTATTGAGATAATTTTTGTTGAAAAAAAGTTTTAAATGTGGCATTTTACTAAAATAAAACAAATTCTCAAAAAGTAAAATATGTATATATAGTTATAGAAATGTTAACTAAAACAGTTTACTAAAAGCTAAGAGTTTTAAAAATAAGAAAGGAAGATGTCATTATTTGCAGGTGATTTGATTTTGAATAGCTGGAAAGTACTAATTAATAAACTACTACTAGAAACAGCAAAACTGTATTTATTGATGGAGATTTAATATGACTTTTCTAAATACAAGTAATCAGAAAATATGAAAAAAATTACTGATACAATAGCAGTAGAAATAATATACATTAAAATAAACTAAATACACAGGATCTTTAGGAAGAAAATTTTGTACTATCTAATGTATACAAAGGAAGACCTGAAGAAATGGAAAAGCAGTCAGTATTACATTGATATATATGGATCAAAATAGAATTTCTAGAAGAAAATATAGTTTATTTTAGTTTTAAAGACTTTTCATTCTTATTACATAGATAAGTCCTGAAGACCTAAAGGATATGAATAAATTTAGTAATATAGAGATTTAGAAGATAAACATAATAAAAAATACTACTAAGGTAGAAAATGAACTGGGAAAAATATTTACAATATGTTTGCTTGATGAAGAGCTGTGTTCTATAATATATAAAGAGAGCTCTTTATCAAAACCCAATAAAGAAAGGGACATAGGAATCAATAATTCATGTGCAAACACAAAATAACAAAAAATAGTAAGTAGCAGAAAAAGACACTGTGTCTCATTTACTATTAAAAGAATGGAAAAGGGAAACAATGAGGTAAATTTTTTTCCTAATAAATTGGTACTTATTTGAAAGAATTAATACACAGTGTTGCCAGAATGTGCATCAGCGGGAACTCTCATACCTTCTTGGTGGGAGACTAAATTTGTATAAATAATCTTTTTGTAGATCAATTTGTCAGTATTTTTTCTAATTGTAAAATTTGTAAGTCCTTGATCCATCAATTCTGATTTTTGTAATTTATCCAAAAAAGTATTGATATGTACATAAGACATGCAAAAAGGATATGTAGTAAGAAAAACAAAATGGAAGTGGAAAGCACTTAATTGTTTAGCTGGACTCTGAGGACATATTAAAAAATTACAGTGCATCTTTAGAATGGAATACTTTTTTTAGTTCTTAACAGAATAATTCAGATTGGTTTGGGTTGATATGGAAGTGGAATATATTGAGAAGCAAAAAATAATACATCTTACAGGGTAATTTTCCATTTAAAAAATATGAACTGGAATTTGTACATTTTGATTTCTGAGAGAATGTACAGGAAACTTGGTAGTGCTTATCTGTGGGTTTGAACTGTGGATGGAGAGAGAACTATTTTCATTGTATATTCCCTTTTGGAAGGTTTGAGTTTTGTTTATCATGGACATGTGCAATTTTTCACCATAAAAACCAGTGTTTTTTTGTTTTATTTGTATTAATTATATTTTTTCTTGGATTTTTCCAGATTTCTCTTGCACTTTGTTTTGTTTTGATGTTTGGGAACTCGATGTTATTAACTTCTTATTATGCTTCCTCCTTGGTAATTATTTGGGTAAGTGTTTTCTCAATATGGCTATTTTGAAAGTAATTGTTTATGAGTTAGTCACTGGCTTGGGGTTAAAAAGCGGTTTGTAGAGACACCATCTCAGGTGTCTTCCTGAATACATTGTCTGTGGTAGAGTGTTCAAGGACTCACTTCTGAAACAGGAAACAAACATGATGCCTAGTATCAAAAAGCGTAACAGCTCTTTGCCTCCCGCCCTTAATCTGCCCTTTATCTTTCTTCAACTTTTCTGTCACCTAAGTTTTGGTCCCAGGGTTCGTTTCAGAAAGATTTCTGTGCTTTTCTCCTCTGTTTCTCTTTTTTGTTTTATCATACTCCTATTCTCCCTTCATAACCCCCTTTCCTCCCACTGCCATCTCTCAGTAACCTCCCGTCCTTGTTCTGCTGTGATCAGAGGCTTGAGACCTTGGTTACTTAGCGGTAATTTTGTCCCTTATTTATTTGTAAGGGATATTCGAGTGGTTTAAGTCAGATGATGATTAAGAGGAATGACTTCAGTTTGTGGAAAGATGGTCTTATAGAGTTAGAACAAATGGTGAACAGCCAAAATTTTACAAGGAGGTGGCTCATACATAAAGAATATTTTGCAAATATTTTGTAAAATTTTATAATGAATATTTTGTAAATAAAAATACATTTAGCTACAAATTCCCATTTTGCTTATATGGTGACTTTGGGGGTGACTTTTGGGACACCCTGTACGAAAGTTTTGTTAAATTTAAAGACTCCAGAGGTAGTTATGGCTTTTCTAATGGACGTCATCAGTAGGAAGTTTGCAAACCTAAGTTACTCCTTCCTTTTAAACTAGGTGTGCCGTAGTGCAGGCTGGTTTCTTGAAGGTGAAGGCTTATTGCACTGTTTTAATTGGGAAGTATTCTACTTCTTGAGTAATCATTTAGGTTACTCACATCATTTTGGCTTTCTTGATTTCTAGAACTCATTGACAAATTTGAAAACTCCTATTTCTCTGTTTCATTTTGCAAGTAATATTTATTTGAGAACTCATTTTTCAGGAAAATGGCTCTTCCCAGTCTGGGTCACCACCCTTTTCTGGTTTTGTCCCTCAAGTATATTTAGTTATAGAAAGTAACAATTAGCATATGATGGTGCTAATTTTCAACTACAGAAATCATTAACTGAGTCATTAATCATTAACTGAGTCATTAACTGAATCATTAAAATCATCTACTTTGGGATGAATATGTATAGTTCTTAAAATCAGTATACTTTATAATTAGGAAACGTGATAGTGCACTCAGTTGTATATTTTACATGTATACTTTCTGGCAAGTACTGCTCTTACCCAGAATAAACTGTATGACTTTTGGTAATTGAACGGAATATTGCACGTGAATAAAAGCTAATTTAAGTACATTTTATAAGAATTTTCTCCTCAGCTCAGTTGCGCACGTGCAGTGTGTCAGGTACCCAGCTAGATGTTAAACACTGAGGTGTGCTTTGGTATGAATAAAGCATATTTATGCATATTTCATATATTTTGTTATATAAAAATGAGTGATGCCAACAGTTGTAGATTATGGGACATATTTATACATATTTAACTATAAACACCTTTGCCTATATTTATTTATAGTTATTCATTTTAAAACCTGCATCAAGTCACGTTTTGTGTTTTCAGATATTCAGATATTCAGAAAGATTTAATTTGGGTTTGAAATAAATATGTGTTAATCTCTAACCCTATTTTTGCCACGTTCAAAGTAGATTTAGTTTCCTAGAAGTAAAACAGTTTGGGAATCTATAAACCTGGAAAGACTTAAGATTTGCCAGAGGAGAAGTATTTAGTTGATTCATTAAAATGTCATTTGTTCTTTACCCTAAGTTAGCAATTTTTATCTTCTGTGTGACTGCCATCTAAAATTATGAAATTGTTATATACCTCTTGGTTCTTAGGTAAATCAAATATGTAAAATTTGCCATAAAAATTTACATATGACAGTTCTTTTTCAACTTTTCAAAGTCAGTAACTGACCTAATCTTTGGATTAAGTAGGGCTATTTCTTGAAATCACTTATTACAGAAATTACCATGTATTGAAGCTATGTGGAAAATTGTTGTTTTGCTCAATTTTAGATACTTGAGAGTCTTATTATTTAGAATTTTTTAGTACTTGAATTTATATCTGTAAGCATTAACTGTGTATTATGGATTTTTTTCCCCCTACTTAGGGTATTGTGACAATGAAACCACATTTCCTGAAAATAAATGTATCTGAACTTAGTTTATGGGTAAGAATCAATCTATTTTTATGCATATGTTTTTCTTTCTCTAAAATATATTATTGGTTTTATGCTTTACTTTTAAGGAAATGCAGAGGATTGAACAGTTTTATAACATATTAGGAATCAATTGTAATGTGCCAAATTGCCCTTTTGTGAAGCAAGTTAGAATCAATCCTGGATATGTAGTTAGTGAATTCCAGTTTTATTTATTACCTATGTTACCTATTTATTACCTATGTTTCTTCTAAGGAACAGTACATGTATAAAAAACTTTTTTTTTTTTCTTATGAGAGTAAGTATTAGATCATCTACTGCCTTCGTATCAGAATTGAGTACTTTGGATTCTTGCTTCTCCATTCTTTAGATACTTTACTAAGAAGAATGTGTTTCAGCTCAATCAGAGGGGGGATTTAACTGCAGTTGCTGTGTACATCTCCTATAAAATACATTAATTTTGATAAGATTATATGTAAATATTTTTATTGTTATTTCCTCTTGATTTTGGAGTAGCACTCTTTATTTTAATTTGAGGTGCATTTTTTGGCATTTTGTGTTGGAAACATTTATTTCATGTATGATTAAAGCATTTATATTTCTTCTGTCTTTGTCTATGGAATATGAGGCATCAAATTTATTTTTGTTTTTTTTTTTTTAGGTTATACAAGGATGTTTTTGGTTATTTGGTACTGTCATACTGAAATACTTGACATCTAAAATCTTTGGCATTGCAGATGATGTAAGTATTGATTCAGGTAAAATTGTCATTTCTGTCACAGTCTATAACTCAAGGAGAAAAAAACCATACAGATTGCTGATTCTAAATTAGTAATAATTTATTTATAACTTTAGTATTTCTAGGAATATAGATGTTTTGAAGAAGGGTATCAGCTCATAAATTCTTAATTTTGACTTGGGTCTAAGAAGAGGATAGCAAGGCTGACCACTCTTAAGCACTTCCACCTGCCTTTCTCCGTGAAGAAAATTAGACACACTTCCCTGTCCTTTGGGATCTGTGTGAGCTATTTCTTAGATTATTCCTGATTTTCCAGCCTTCTGCTATTCAGCGCTGCCCTTGGCATAGCCAGATGAGGTGTAACCTATCGCTGAAATATTTCTATTTTGCACATTTTTCTTAAATTTGACTCAATCAGCAGTGAATTCTGGTTCCTTTAGAAAAACTTCTATTATGCAAACAAATTGTTCTTTTAGCAAAGTGTAACATTTAAGTTTATTGGGTCTGGTATTAGAAAGGCCTAGGTTCCAGTTCTATTTGCCACGTCTTACCTGTGAGACCTCAGACAGTTCAGCTAAATGCAACCTAAAGAAAAAGAACTTGCTCAGTGTAGCATGGGGTCAATTCTCAATAAATATTAGCTACTGTTGTCATTATTATTGTTTATTTAAGCATTTTTTCTTATTGTCATGAATAGATGTTGAATTTTATTGAATTTTATCACATGCCTTTCCTGAATCTATTGAAATGATTAGTATTTTTGCTTTAGTCTGTTAATATGTTTTATTATATTAATTGATGACATGTGGGCCCATACTTTTCTTTGTGTAAATATTTTTAATTACTAATTCACATCTTTGTTAGGTCTTCATTCAGATTTGGCAATTTGTGTTTTCCAGGAATTTGTACATTTCATCTAGATTGTCTAATTTTTTGGTATAAAATAATAAAACTATTACTTTATTTTTATTTAGATTTCTCTTAGAATATTAGCATTATTTTCTTTTTCATTCCTTGATTTTTATACCTTGTGTCTTCTGTCTCTTTTTTTTCCCTGGGGGCTGTCTTGCTTAAGATATCAATTTGTTTGATCTTTATACAGACCAACTTTTGGTTTCATTGTTTTTCTGTATTATTTTTTTCTCTCATATTTCATTGATTTTCACTCTGTTATTATTTTCTTTCTTCTGCTTGCTTGAGGCTTAATTTGCTCTTTTCTTTTTTTAGTTCTTAAGGTGAAATCTTACTTTGAGACTTTTCTAATAATACAGATATTTGAAGTTATATTTCAATACTACTTGTTATGCATCTCATCAAGTTTTGTCATTGTTTCATTTTTGTTCAGTACAAAATAATTTCCAACCTCCTCCTGCGATTTTTTTTTTGTTTGACTCATATAGGTTATTTAATGTATGGCATTTAATTTTTTAACATTTGGGTATTTCTCAGATGTCTTTCTGTTTTATTTCAAATTTGATTGTTGTGTTTGGAGAATATCCTTCAAGACTTTAAAATATATTGAAGACTTGTATGGCCTAGCATGTTATCTTTCCTAGAGAATATTCTATTCTGTGTATGTTTTAAAAAAGTATTCTGTGGTTACTGAGTTGTATGGTCAATATATATCAGATCAAGTTTGTTCATAATATTTTTCATTTCTTATATACCCTTGTTGAATTTCTGTTTGCTTTATCAGTTATTGAGAGCAAGATTAAAATCTCCAATTGCTGGATTATCTATTTCTCTTTTAAGTTTTGTGAGTTTTTGTTTCATGTATTTTGAGAGTTCTAACATTAAGTGTATATACATTCATTATTGTTACATTTTCCTGATGAATTAACTTCATTATAAAGTTTTTCCCTCTTTATCTCTAGTAATATTTCTTATCTTGAAATTTATTTTGTCTCATGCTAATATAGTTAGCTACACCAGCCCTATGGTTACTGTTTTCTTTTTTTTTTTTTTTTTTTGAGACAGAGCCCCAAGCTGTCACCCTGGGTAGAGTGCTGTGGCATCACAGCTCACAGCAGCCTCCAATTCCTGGGCTCAAGCGAGTCTCCTGCGTCCACCTCCCAAGTAGCTGGGACTACAGGCGCCCGCCACAACGCCCGGCCATTTTTTGGTTGCAGCCATCATTGTTGTTTGTCGGGCCTGGGCTGGGTTCGAACCCGCCAGCTCAGGTGTACGTGGCTGGTGCCTTAGCCCTTTGAGCCACAGGTGCTGAGCCGTACGGTTACTGTTTTCATGGTCCATCTCTTTCCGTGCATTTACTTTCAAATCATTTTCCCTAATGCCAGCCAAGGACCAACTTTGCCAGGTAATTTTTCTTTTTTTTTCTTTCTTTTTTTTTTTTTTTTTTTGGTTGCAGGCGTCATGGTTGTTTGGCGGGCCTAGGCTGGTTTCGAACCCGCCAGCTGAGGTGTACGTGGCTGGCGCCTTAGCCCGTTGAGCCACAGGCGCTGAGCCTGCCAGCTAATTTTTCAAAGGGTAGCCTTCAGTCCTACTACACCAGGTCCCAAAGGTTGCCATAAATATAAAAAATTAACAAATTTGTATTATATATTTCTAATATTTTTATATTTATGTATTAACATGAGAAATATTTTTGTAAATATTTCTCTCTTTTATAAATGACCATGAGAGCTGTTGTCATACAAGATCTGACAATTAAGTTTGCAAATTTGGCCTAAAAGAAGTGTACATGCCTCATTGCTGAATTTCACTACAGTCACCAAATAGCTAAGGGGAGAACTTGGAAGGTGACCATAGGATGTCCAGGAATGAGGTCTGAGGAATATTCAGGATGAGTTCGTGAGCTTAATTGTCCAGCTTCATAATGAAGACGGCTCTGATGGCCATTCCAGGAAAGAGTTCCAAAATTACTTTGAAGGGTAGACTAGGCACTTGGCGTCAGTTCATAGCTTTCCAATGGGAATACTTCAAAGGTGACCATAGTGATATTCAGCAGTGAAATATGTCCCACTTGTCTAGGATGAGTTCGTGAGCATAGTAGTCTGACTTGGTATATATGGCAGGGTCATAGTATAACTGTTAACACTTTTCTGAACATCACATTTGCCTCATCTTTTCCTATCTGCCATACCTTCTCAGGTCTTTTCTGCTTTTGTATGTCACCTCCCAGTTAGCCATGGATTTGTGGAGAGCTTGGGTTTTCTTGGATCTTCTGTATACATGAGTACAGCTTACCAGCCCTCCAGGGATGTGAGAGCTTCTCTATCCCCTTGATAATGTCTTAATCTAGAATCTCTCTGTAAAATTTTTGGCTAGTCTGCCTGTTTTCTGTTCACTTCACTAGGATTGCAACCTTACGCTGGCAGAATTCTGAGTTTTCAACCTTCACTTCCTACTGAATTTGCTTCTTTTAATGATAATATCTCTTGAGTTATTTGCTCTCTATCTCCAGTCAGGTCAGCCTCTTCTAGGAGCAAAGGTTCTGCTTTTCATAACTAGGCTGGGCTTGATAGAACTATTTCAATGACCAAACTAGAGAAGGTGGTGATGTAGGTGGTTGGGAGCAACCAAGGCAAGAATGCTATAGACTCTGTTTTTACCTAGGGTTCATTTGTATTAAATGACTAAATTCATCTCAATTCATTCTTTCACTTTGTTCAATTTCTATAGCCCAATACACTTGTTTTTTAACAATTTTGGCCAATTATAAATTTGAGGAAGGGAAGTTGCTAACTTCTTCATGCTGTGCCTAGAAGTCTCCATGTTATTTGATGATGAATGTTGGCCCAGGACATATACCTACTCTTTCTATATATTGCTGAGTTTTATTATTTTATTATTATTATGTATAGATGTATATAATATGTATTGTTTTAAAGAATTTTTGCCTCTTTTTTGGTAATGATTTTGTCTGGTTTTGGTTTCAGGATAACATAGCCTCATAAAATCATGGGAAGTGTTCTATCTTTTGTTTCCAGAGAGAATTTGTATAGAATTGGTAGTATTTCTTCCTTAAATGTTTGATAGAATTAAAAATGAAACCCTCAGGGCATAAAATTTTCTTTTTGGTTACCAAAACTTTCTTTACTAAAGTTTCTTTACCAGAACTTCGATTTCTTTAGGAAGTTCTCAAATTGATCTGGTGTGAGCTTGCTTTGGCAGTTTTTTGTCTTCAGAGGAACTTCACCCATCTTATATATGCCATCAAATGGATCATGCTTTTTAAAAATTATTGTTGAATTCAGTAAGATACAATTCTTACTGAAATGTTTCCATACATACGTATGTGGCAAATGGCCTTTTTGTTCTTTTATTGAATTTATTTGGATTTAGAATCAATGTTAGCCTCCTACAATGAGTCATGTTTTTAGTAGGTTTTGTTTTGATTTGGGTTTTTTTACTATTTTTCTTACTCTGTGGAACAAATTGTGAAAGAAAGAATGTAGCAGTTTTTTTATAAGTTTAAGAATTCATCTTAGATGGTCAAAAGACCTTAACTATAAGTCTAGGGATTTTTAAGAAGGAAGATAATTGATTTCTTCTTCAGATATTTTAATGTTCATTTTTCTGTTCAGGCTTCCTGTTCCTTTTTGTGCCAGTTTTGGTATTTTATAGTTTTCTAGAAATTTATCCATTTCACCTATGTTTTAAAATTTATTAGCAAATTACGTGGCATACAGTCTCTGTGTCCACAGTCATTTCTCCTCCCCCTTCTCCCCTTTTTTTCTTGTTCATCTGTTTGTATCTTTTATTTCCTTAATTAGTCTTGCTAGAGGTTTGTTTATCGTAATATTTTAAAGTTTCACCTTTTTTTTAGTCATCTTTGGTTTTGTTGTATTTCTCTTTGTCACCAGTTTGTTCATTCTAACGACTTTTATTCTTATCTTCCTAGGTTCTGTAGCTTTTTACCATAATGTTAGCTCTTTTGTTTTCACCTCTCATTTTCTGATAAATAATTTTAATGATAAAATTTTCTTATATGTACACATTTTTGTGTATTTTATAAATCAGCTATTTGTGGTCTTTTTAATCCACAGGTTTAGTTTTACATTGTTTAGTTCTCCAATCAAAAGGAATTTTAAAAAATTCCTAGTTATTTTTTGGTTTAACTGCATTTATAATAGGAAAAAATTATATTTTATTAATTTTTGAAATTTATTGTGACATAAATGAACTTAAAAATATTTTTTTCAATTTCAAAATATGATGGAGTACATAATTTGCTTTTGTATAGTTTGAGTCAATGTTATAAGTGTGCTTGTAACTGAGATAGTGTGCATTATACCCCTGAGGTGTGAACTTGCCTCTTCCCTCCTTCCCTTTCCACCTATTTAACTTCCATTGAGTTTTACTCCGTATGTGCACATAAGTGTTGATCAGTTAGTTCCCGTTTAGAATTAGTACATGCAGTGTTTGTTTTTCCATTCTTCAGATACTTCACCTAGGAGAATGGTCTCCACTTGCATCCAGGTTGTTACAAAAAATATTAGATTGAGAGAGGATACCAGGAAATAAAGTCTAAAAGAACAAAGGTTTTTCAGAGAAGGCCAAGGACACACCTGCAAGGTCTTCCCCATGGTAACCCAGCCCTTAAGAATTTGTAAAAACCTAGCATCTTAGGTCTTTGAAACTAATGCTTGCTGCTTGTTTTCACTTCTGTAAACCCTACACATGATTTGACACGTCCAGTGAGAAATACTATGGTAATTCCTTGTCTGTCTACTTGTGAGTCCAATAAAAGGACAAGGACCGAGCTGATCGGGGAGCTTGGTCATTTTGAATTCTAATCTGCCATGGCTCCACCAGCTAAAATAAAATTCTTTCCTCTGTAATCTTTGATGAGAGTTTATAGGTTTCGATTTGTCAGTCCTGCAACAATATCACCATTATTTTTTACAGCTCAGTAGTACTCCCTATTGATTTCTTAAACTTACCAGCATTTGTTACTGCTCTATCTTCAGGGTCTTTAGTGCTCAGTGAAACTGAGCGGATGGATGGATGGATGGATGGATGGATGGATGGATGGATGGATGGATGGATGAATTTGTACCCTGGGCTCCTAAAGGGTTCTTTTACATTTTATTAATGTACTCATATATTGATGGATACATTGTCTGTTCTTCCCTTTTCAACTTTTCTGTGTACTTCTAAGTATATCTTTTGGGAATAACATAAATTTCATTTTTCTCCTTAAATCTAATTTGAGCATCTGTCCTTTAATAAGTGAATTTAGGCTCTTTGCACATATAGCAATTATTATAATAATGAGAAATATATTTATTTACTCTCATTTTATTCAGGATATGTTTTCTTATGCTATTTTAGGTGTTGTCTATTCTCCCTATTGATTTCTTAAACCTAACAGCATACATTTCTTCACCCAGCAAGATAAGAGTATTTTGAAATGCTCCATCCCGTTCCCACCACCCTTTAGTTCCTACTTTTACCCTCATCTTTCTACTTCTTATAGATCCTGTGTACCATGTGAAGTTCAGTTATGATTTCTCTTAAGTGTAATTTCTCTTTAATCTTTGTTTCTTCAGACAATAATAAAGTTGAAAGTTGGGCATATGTTTTATGGCTTTGAGCCTTAGTTTTCTCACTTATAAAGTGACAATAATTCCACCTTCCTTGTATGGCTTTCTGTGGGAGGTAAATGGGGTAGTATGAGAGTGCTTGGTAGCTTGTAAAGAATTACACAAGAGTTGATTATAATTCAAGAAGATACCTTTTATTCCAAGGCCTGTCTATTTCTAGTTTGCTCAAGTAGTCTTTTCAGTCCCCTTTCCAGAATATGGAATTAATATTTCTGTCTTTATTCCATAGCTCTTTGTCCCTCTATGATTGATAGAAATCTGTATGTGTTCCCAAGCCCACAGCTTGTGGTAGGCTCCAGCAAAGAAGATGCTGTGTAGCCTGTTTCTTCCCAGGCTTAGCATAATGAGCAGGCAAAACCCAAGGGTAAAAGCCCTTGGCGTGTTGGTGGGCGTGCAAGGTAGGGTATTGTTGGAACTGTCACTTACTCAGCAAAAGAAGGGGGAACTGTGAAGTTGGAGAGTATAGCAGTTTCTTCTTTAATAAAATCAAGTCTGATGTGGACACAGAGGACTCTATGGCATGGTGAAAACTATTTTTAGATATTATTAAGATTAAAATGCATTATTATAATATATGGCTTAATGGTACCTCACTTTATTTCTTACTAGGCTCATATTGGCAACTTACTAACATCAAAATTCTTCAGTTATAAGGATTTTGATACTTTACTATACACCTGTGCAGCAGAGTTTGACTTTATGGAAAAGGAGGTAAGATGTGATTCCAGTTTTCTTTTCTTAGATTTCAAACTTTTCATTTTTTTTTATAATCAGTGCTCCTGTGTAATTAATTTTAAGTACTATTATCTCAGTTTGAAGGAAAAGGAAAATCTGACAGCTTAAAGGAGGATTTTCCTATTTACATTAGTACAGCTCCGTTAAATATATGGCTTTTTCTTATTCTTATAATTTGGGAGTGTGCATTCAGACTAGAAATCGTTTTCTGGATGAGTAAACAAAGAGGCATTTAACCTGTCTCTTTTCAGACACAGCATTAATTCAGTCAAGCTCTCAAGCTTTTACATCTCCACTTATTTTATGCTTGTTTGAATGATCTCATTGCTTTGAAATATCATTGAGTATAAGTTTTTCATTCCAACAACATTTTTCTTTCTAAAACTGTACTCAGATGTTTAGAAGGAAACCAGAAATTAGTTTAGTGGATTGTGAGACAGAAGCCTGCAATCTTTCTTGATATTCTTAAATAAGTAACTCTCATTCTTTGTGTTATAGTTTACTATTAATAGTTTCTAGTAGTATGCTACAAATAGATATTGTGAAGACAGAATGACATAATACATAGGAAAATACTTCAGTATTTTAAATAAAATGATATTTTTGAGCTGGTTTGGTTCAACAAATGTGTATTTGCATGTGTACATTTGATACTTATTTATTATGTCTTATCTATGCCACATTTTCCTTTTCTTAAAAGGTACATATGTGTATATATTAAACTGGCCAACAGTACTCTTGATAATTAATTTACACCTGTATTCCCACTGTGTTCGCCCAGGATCCTAAGCTCCACACTAGTAGATGCCAGTGCACCACACAGGCATTCTGAGTCAAGTGTATTCTTCAGGTGTACTGTTTATTACATTGGCCTATTAGTCTTCATTTATTGTGTTCTAGAAAGTGGTCATGACACTGATGCCTGATAAAAAGTGTTCAAATCATCATATTGAACCTACTGAGGGGAACAAAGGAAGAGTATCTTGTTAAGACATAAAAAATGCATGTTCATAGGAGATCAAGACTCCTTTAAACATTAGAAGAGAATCAGGATTTGGTGGAAGTTCTTTAACATAATTGAGGACATTGTACATGCTATTACTGCCTCAGAGTACTAACCATCAGTTATGTGATGAAGGAATTATTTAATGAGGCATATTGTGACTTCAGTCAGTTTGAAAAAAAACAGCCAAGCTGTTCCTGGCGTGCCATTGCCCATCTTCAGAAGTATTGGAAGTCACAGGGACTGTGCTTTAGAGACAGAATATGGTGCCAGTTCAGCAAGTACATCCCTTTCCTGGTGCGCCTAGAGTGAGGAAAGGGGAAAATGTAACTTGGCATTGTATAATGTGAATTATACAACGTGGAAAGATTCTTAAGGTATAATGGAGAGAAGAGAAAGGTATGATCTTACTGACACATAATTAACACACCTAAGGTGTAAGAGCAAAATTGTAACAATGGTTTTTGAGTGGACAGATAATTGAGAAGTGTGCAGGATTGCAATGTGTGTGACTTAGCTATTAACAATGTTGGTATAGGTTATCTATTACTAAATAAAATGTAAAAACGTCTTTTTGTTTCAGTCATAAGCATCGATTATTTTGTGTGTGAGTGAATAAGACACAGTATATGTGTGTGTGTATCACGGGTAAGATTTTTATTCCCCGCAAAATGTATAGGAGAAGCTTATTTCATTTAAAGGAACTCAAATTCCCTTAGATGAGTATTAAGTTGGGCTCTCTAATTAGACAAGTAGAATGCAAAAGTGAACAGTAATCTCTCATTTCACACTTAACAAGTGTTGAGGAACTTTATTTTTAGAGTTTTTCAACTCGACACTTTGGGAAGTGTGTTTCTGTGGAAATGTATCTTCACTTTTATGATAGGAATCATAGTAGATTGAACCTTTGATGGGTGAATGTCCATATTTCTTATACTTTCAGAAATTCATCTGTTTTATTATTTAAAGTGAAATTTTATTAGATTATAATAACATTTATCTCTAACATAACATCTTTTTAAATTTCAGACTCCAGTGAGATATACAAAGACATTGTTGCTTCCAGTTGTTCTGGTAGTGTTCATTGCAATTGTTAGAAAGGTACGACCCTCACTTAAGACTTCTTTCTAATAAGAAAATATTTTCTTATTTTTACATGGTAGTTATATATACTTGGCCACATGTTAATGTTTTTCTGTATTTTCTTAGTGGTAAACTTTTGTAGACATTTACAAGTTTTAAAAATATTCTGCTGTCTGCTAGCATAAAATAGACATAAGAAAAGGATAGCTCAGGTTTTGATACTCATGTATCAGACATAATTGGAGACCATACTGACCTTTACAACTTATTTTTGCCTATGTAAGTTATTACTGACTCACTGTAAACTTTTAGATAATACTTCTCTGCAATAATAATATATTTCTTTCTAAGTGATTTGTATAGTGTTAAATAACTCCTGGATCATATTTATTAATAGTCACAAAGAAAAGAGAGTATAAATAATGTATCAATTAACTAAATAAAACATTTAGGCCCCCAACTTGTCTAAATGAAATTTAAGCCTAGAGAAATCAAGCCAGAGAAGCTCCAGTCTTTACTGAAGAAGAACAGCTGTGATATTTTCTCTCCTTTTAAGAATTTGTAAACTCTGTAACTACACCTGTCTTGAGAATGAATTGAGGTTAATCTATGTTCAAAAAAGAGATGGCAGGCTTTAAAAGTTTTTCGATCTGTAGCTAGTGATTTGTGTGTTAATACAATGTCATGTATGTACATATTTGTAGAATTTTCTATACTGTAAGAACTAGTCACACTGTATATGTGCACTGTGCTTTGTTACTTTCCAAAACATTTTCACATGAGTATTTCCATTGGTTACTCAACAGCCCTTTGGGATATACAGACTCTGAAATGCCCATTTTGACACATATGGAGTGGGTAGGTGAGAGATGTTCTTGCACCCTTACGTCATGTCTGTTAAGCAGCAAAGGAAAAGAGTGAAGGCTCAGGCTCTGCACCTTCCCCTCACTGGGCCTCTTGGGTATTTTGCTTTGTACTCTCACAGCGCTTTTCTTGTTGTTTGTCTTTTATTTCAGAATATTAAGGGGTACAGGTGTTTTGTTTACATACTTTGTTTTTTGCACAAATTGAGTCAAGGTATAAGCTTGGCCCCCAGCCAGTGTGCACTTTACCTGGTGGGGCGAATTTACCCACTCCTTCTGCCCCCTTTTCCCAGTTTGATTTTCATTGAGATTTACTTCCGTATGTGCACTGGATGGATCAGCACTTTTCAGCTCTGATCAGTGAATCATCAGCTCCCACCATGTGCCAGGCTCTGTGCTTGCTTTGCACTTTTATATTCTTTATATGGGTTTGTATCTAGTAGGTACTTAAACAATACTAGACATTGGCTACCCAGAATGTATTCGTAAAACGGCAACATAGGTGACAAGAGATAATAAAAACTATTAGCTGGGCTGTTTGGTTCAAAAAGGAAAAAATCCAAATGGAAAGAGCATAATTATTTTCAATTATTTACAAGCATGCCACTTGAAAATAAGGTCACACTCATCCTGGCTACTTAGCATTGTGGGCAATTCTAGGAGGTAGACTTTTGACTAGAATTAATTTGGATTGATTAGGAAAGCATTATAGGTATAAGCAGTGGCCAGTGGTTCTTCTAGGGGCTGCATTAAAACCTGATGGTAGTATAGTAGAGAGTATCCATACCAGGGCTAGGATTTCAGATGAGAGGACCTCCTCATTACTGCTGAATATGAAAGCACAGTTGAGTGTGTTACAAATGCTTTCACTGTGATTGTCAGTCTCTGACACAACTCTCCAGGTCTGTGTGTGTATAATTAAGTAGAGGTAGTACCAACTGTCTTGGCAGCACTAAAGGTGAACTTGAAACCAGAAATTCTGGTTTCAAGATCCGGCAATTCTTTTTAATTGTCCACCTTCAGGGAGATCATTTAATTAATCCATCTGAGCCCATTGTTCATTTGCAAAATGAAGAGAATATAGTCTAATCTACCTAGCAGGGTTGTTGAGTATTAGATATGGTCAAATAGTACAAAAAAAGAAGATTATATTATAATTATTATTTTCCAAGTTATCTTTTGTCTCCATACTTCTCATATTTTTAATTAGAAGTTTTAATGTTTAGATATATTATTAATTTTTTTTCTCCAGACAGCTTTTCTAATGTGTTTTAAAATCTATTTACAGATTATTAGTGATATATGGGGTGTCTTAGCTAAGCACCAGACACATATAAGGTAAATATGCCATTGAGAATTTTGTTACCTTAACCATTCATTTATTAAATTAAAATTTATAATGTATTTTATACTTATGTGCTATACACTCAACGTTTAGTGTTTTTTATTGTTGTCATTCTCCTTAGTTTTTCTCATCATTCCCTTCAGTGAGGAGCATGTGTGTTACCCGTAACCCCTTTACTGAAGAACTAGTAGTAAAGTAGAATAGAGGCAGCATGGCACGGTGAAAAGTGTATTGCCTCTGAAATCAGTCAAAATGTTGTCCTGGCTGCACTTAGTGGCTCTGAGACGCCCTTTCTTTAGCTGTAAATTGTGATAATAAATGGTTCTAAAATCAGTTAGTGTAATGTACTAAGCATATAAGGTTATATGTGCTCAGTAAATAGTAATAGTTTTTACTTGGCACAAAGAAGAATAAAGAAAGAACCATCTCATCTCCTTCACTTACCCTATATGTTTACTGAGTTTGTCAGTATTTCTCAAATCAGATCAGAACCTACTTACCTAGTTTAGGGGCTTATTGATACCTTTGTTCATTCATTCAAAAAAAACCATCAAGCGTGCCACATGTTGCTGTAGGTCTTGGGAACATACCAGTACTTAAGACAGAAAGTGTGTTTGTCAACTCACACATTTCTATCTCTAACCCACACTTTTCCTTTAAATGCAGATTTATACATATAACTATTTGATAACTATTTGTTATCTCTGCCTGGGTGCCTGGTGAGAGTCTTAGATTTTGAGCATAATACAGAAGCTCTGACCATTATCCTTGCCAGAATGCTTCTAGAGATCTTCCCTGTCTTCACTGTCTCACATGGACGTCTGTTCTCTTGGCTTAGTTCAAAAATCCTGGCATCATTTTTAATTCTGCTCTTTGTCTCACATGCCATGTCCCATCCATCTGTAAATCCCATCATCGTCACCTGCAGAATTGCATCCAGATTTTGACTACCTTGATCACCACCACCGGGGTCCATGTCACTGTCACCCCTGTGTTACTGCCTTGCTACCTCCCAACTAACTCTCTACTTCTGCCCTTGCTGCCCCAGCTCTGCTCTGCACAGCAGCAAGATGAGCCTTTAAAACGGAAGTTAGATCTTGCCACTGCTCTCCAGTCATTTCCCAAGTCATTCAGCGTAAAAGCAGAGTCCCCACCACGGTGTCCAGCGCCCCTCTGGTCTCTCCTCCCTCACATGCTCCCTCACTTTCTCTTTATTAATCACAGCGTCTTTGTGTAGCCAGGTAGAGCCTCCTAACCATAGAGCTTTTGCATCCTCTCTTCCCTCTACCTGAAATGCCCTTCCCTACAGGATCCTGGGGCTCACACTCTCAGCTCCCCCAGGACTCAGATGTCTCCCATTCGGTGAGCTTGCCTGGCTGGGCACCCTGCCTCTGCCTGTTTCCTATTGTGTTCAACGTTCATTACCCTGAGAAAGATACTCATTTGCTTTTTGTGTTTTCTTTGACTTCCATGTAAGCTCTGTGAGGGAAAGAATGTTTTTCCATTTTGTTCCTGCCCTATCTCTAGGGACTCCTGAAGGGTTCTTTTTAGTAGGGAGAGAGAAATGATGATCAGCTAAAGCACAATGAGAATTTTGCTTCCTGTGAGAAGATAAAGTAAGGAGGCAGGTAGAAGTGTCCAGGACAGGGCACTGAGTGTGTGAGAGTCAGGATTTCTTATGTTTTAAGAAGTGGCCAGAGCACAGTGATCAAGAGGGAACGTGGCCAAAGGTGAGTTTAAGGGATGAGAAGTGGTGCTGGCTTAGGAAGACCTTGGGCAGGGCAAGGTGCAGAGAATTTAATTACAAAGGGAGACCCTTACAGGGCGCTTCCCACTTGCAGGATTGCCCTCCCTGTGGTGATGACAAGGATGGTTCACAGTCTGGGCAGGGATGAGACGTGTCAGCCTCCAGATATGTGTCCTTTTTCCACAAGTTAGAGCTGTCAAGCAAAGCAAAAGACGGAAATTTGTGTCTGTCTGTATGTGCCAAGCTGGTACTAGAAAATCATCTCTTGTGTGTCTTCGTCAGCCGTTAATTGTCTCTTTAGCAGCAGCAATTTACAGGAACACCGAGGGACCAGAGGGCTGGGATGCACATGTGGGGACTCTGAAGGCTTCAGGGTGCTCTGGCGGCTTCCACCAGGGAGAGGTTTGGTGCCCCACACAGAGCTCATGTTGACCTAACGGAAACCCTTATAGTCAAATGTTAGGACATAATGCAACATTGTCATTTTTAATAAACTTTCTTAAATGATTTTAGCAACAGTTTTTATATATAACTCTCAGTTATTTGGATTTACATGTTTGCATACAGAGGGAATATTATAGAAGTTGTAAAACTGGCATTTGTAAGACAAAAATGCAAATAATGATTTAATAATAGTATTTTTTTTTCTTTTCAGAAAACACCAGTTTGATCATGGAGAGGTAAAGACACCATTACTAAAATTTCAGTGATCTTACATATTTGGACTTTTCTTTCTAGTTCTAGTTTCTAAGTTTATTGGCAATTGTCATTAACAATCTTCCACACAGCCTGTATGTGTTTTTATGAGAATGCTACATTCAGATTCACTGACAATTCCTGTGTTAAAACAGTTAACTAGGGAAGTCATTTGGTTTGCCGCTGATGATCCTTACAGTAACAGCAGCTGATTTCTGGAGCCCATTTAGCGGCACGTATGAGGTGTCTCACCTCTGCTCACCCTGCCCTGGAGCTTCAGAGATGTAACCAGTTGCTGCTTCCCTCTCCTAGTGATCCTGCCTGGTTTTCAGGGCAGTTCTAAGATGGAGCTCTCGGGTCTTGAGGCAGTAGCCATTTCTTGCACCCCTTTCCTGCTGTGGTCTGATAGTAGCACCAAGGATAAATTTGAACATATGGGCTTTATACAGGCTTGGCTCCGAGAATTACAGAAACATGTATTGCCTTCATAATTTTAGCCTTCTACTAAAATGGAGCATTTCAGAAATTATTTTAACTGCTTTAGTAATTTCAGAAATCAAAGTAGCGTTAAATTTTTACTACTAAGAAAAAAGTACCCCTTTCTGTATATTCACCAGCTTAACAGTATATTCTTAAACTTCACAAATAGTAGAAGTAAAAATATTTTCTTTTTTCTTTCAGCTGGTTTATCATGCACTGCAACTGTTAGCATATACAGTCCTCGGTATTTTAATTATGAGACTAAAACTCTTCTTGACACCACATATGTGTGTTATGGCTTCTTTGATCTGCTCAAGACAGGTAACATGGTTGTTACGTTAGAGTTACATCTGCTGTGATAATTTTACTCTGGCCTTTATCACTGAGAAGTCCTAAAATAATATTGAATTACCCAAAGTTTTTAAAACCATTGTAGTTGACACTCTTCCTGATTTTGTACTTACATTACCTAAAGAGTAAGGGCCAAAGCTGATCATTGTGTATACTTCTGACTTCTAAATGTGCCTGGTGTACAAGGGTGAATCAGCCGATTTTATGAACGAGTAACCCAGGTATTGATAGAAAGGAAAGGGTAGGCCGGGCGCAGTGCCTCACACTGTAATCCTAGCACTCTGGGAGGCCAAGGCGGGTAGATCACTTGAGCTCACGATTTTGAGACCAGCCTGAGCAAGAAGAGTGAGACCTTGTCTGTACTAAAAATGAAAAACTGAGGCAAGAGGATCCCTTAAGCCCAAGATTTTGATGTTGCTGTGAGCTTTGATGCCACAGCATTCTACTAAAGGTGACAAAGTGGAACTCTGTCTCAAAAAAAAAAAAAGAAAAGAAAAGAAAAAAAATTCAAAGCTTAATATTGTTGTTTTGACATTCATATCACAAAAATTCTAACAATTGATTTCAAGTTACAAGTACTTGGAAATTATATGTTCTTTCTTAGTATCAAGCTTAATTTTTTTCATTTGTTTAGTATACCTTTCTGTGTATATCCCTGATTTTTGCTTTTTAAAACTGAGTTGAAACCTTTCTGGTTATTTGGTGCTTGTTTTTACTGGAACAGTCTCCTCGCTCTGTATTCACGGTTTTATGCTTGCCTTTGTGTCCCCTTTTCATCATTCAGCCACAGTGCAAGAGCAGTACCTTAGTCATTACTGAGCATCTACACTGAGCTCTAGGGATGGGGTAGATTGAAGGATGGAAAAATTAAAAACTCAGGTGTATGTGTACTCAAGACGCTTGGAATCTGTTGTGCAGACATTTATAGAAATAAAATGAAAGAGAGAACAGCGGAGAGGAACAAAGAGTTATTAGTGAGTGTGGACTGCTTGGGTATGGAAGAAAATAGCCAGTCTGAAGGTTTCTAGTCAGAATGTTGGTGTATGTTAAGCACTACTTTCTACTGTTCTTACTCCTCCAGACTGGGAGGGGAAAGGACAGTGTTGTCATCCTTTGTCTTACATGTCATTCCCCAGTGGGGTTGATGATGGAAAGCCTCACCTAGGGGCTGGCTCCAAGGTGTAGGGCCTCTGCTGTCACACAAGGCATCCTACTCAAAAGGACTCTGCAGTTTGTTTAATGTGTACTATTTCTGTTCTGAACTTCTTAATAACTTAAGAGACCTAATATTTTCATTCTGTACTTGGTAAATTGTTTAGGTAGGCCTGGCTTTACCCAAATCTGGAAGCAGAGAAAGCAGGCTGAAAAAGGAGCTTTTTAAAGTCACATTCCACCTATCTGAGGCTGATGGTAGAATTCTTTTCATACCAAAGATCATTATTTTTAGAACTTTTTCTTTGGATAATTAATCCTTTACTCAGGATGCTAGATCAGCACATGCTGCTTTGTACTAACAGTTATCAGTGTATTCTGACTTTGGTTTCAGCTGTTCGGATGGCTCTTCTGCAAAGTGCATCCTGGTGCTGTTGTCTTTGCTGTATTAGCAGCAATGTCAATACAAGGTTCAGCAAATCTGCAAACCCAATGGAATATTGTGGGGGAGTTCAGCAATTTGCCTCAGGAAGAACTTATAGAATGGATCAAATACAATACTAAACCAGGTAAAAAAAAAAAAAAAGGTGTTATTTAGTTAGCATTTTTCCCACAATTTTGTATACATGTGCCACTGCAAAATCTTAAACCCAAGTTACAGCCAGTGGTCTTAATTCTTTTTCTAAGCAATGCTGTCTCTAGAATATAAAATAAAAAGAAAATTAAATTAAAAATATCAATTCCGCGTAAAAGGTTTACTGGGTAATTGTTAGACATATTTTCTTAGTAAATTTTTCTTGTTTTTGATAAAGGTTAATTTTTTTCAAAATTTATCCAATGTTATAAATGCCAAATTTAAAAATAATTTTTATTGTGCTTCTTTATGAATTTTAATATTTCTTCTTGCAATGAACTCATGGAATGTGATATTTTATTCGTGTACAGAAGTGACTTTGTTGTCATCTGAATATCAAATGATTGAGTAGTAAATCATCTGCCAGAATTCCTTGCCACTGTATATAAAGCTTTTCTAGTTAATTTGATAGTTCTTTCTTAGAATCAGGACAGATTTCTAAGATTTTAACAAAAGAAAAAGAAGAGAGAAGTCCTCAGTGATGAGATGAGAAAGAGTCGCTGACTGCCACTTCTTCTGCCCATGAAAGGGCAGATCCCATTTCATTCTGATTCTGCCCTTGAATGTTGAAATCATTGGCCTCATTGGGTCCCTGCTCTGTCTGTCACCTGTGAAATAATCAAGTTTAACTAAGAAAGAGGCCCCCTCACCAAATGTCTTCTTAAGACTTACTCTTTGTTTTTTCCAGATGCAGTGTTTGCGGGTGCCATGCCCACAATGGCAAGTGTTAAGCTCTCTGCCCTTCGGCCCATAGTGAACCACCCTCATTATGAAGATGCTGGCCTGAGGTCAGTACACAATATCACATGTCACAAAAGCAAGTAAGGAAATCAGCAGGGTAACAAGGAGTGTCTCAAAAAGGTTATGATGTCCTGAAAGTTAAGGGAGAGAGAAAGGGAAGCTGAGATGAGACTGCCAAACTGGAAACCAAACTGTCAAGGCTCCACTGAGCAGTAAACTTAAGACCTTACGGGTTATCTTAAGGCAGACAAAAATGATCATATTATCCAGAACAGCCAGGTCCATATTGGTCATCATCATCCTGAGTTTCCCTGAAGATTCATTAGTTTGTCATGTTTAACAGTTTTTGTATAAGTGATTTTTCTTGAATTCTGAGGAATCATCTGAAATAGAATACCATTCAAAGATGATTTTATTCTGTTTTTCACCAAGATAGCCTGCTAAACTGATCTTGAGTGGTTTTTGATTTAGGTTTTTGGGGGCTTTTTTTTTCTTTTGAGGCTTACTATTTTTTCACAATTTAGAGCTTTGTGTTCTCTTAGAAAAAAGGAAGTAGATTCCATTTTCATGCAGTTTCTAGGGTAGGTGAATCTATTCATTTCCTAAGTGATTAGGTGAATCCTATTAGTATATTAGTATATTCTTTTTCATAACAGTGGAACATTATACATTTTATTTATTTATTTTTATTTTTACATATACATGTGTTTATTAGGTTTCCACGTTTTGCCTTCACAGAATTAAAAAAACTTAAATAACAATAACAGTGTTTAAGATATGAACTAGAAACAAAAACCTCAAAAAGAATGAATGAAGATAAGTACATTCAGAAAAATCAGACGATTACTGCATCCGAATATTAAGCAATATTAATAATAATAATGCAAAGAAAGTAACATTCACATTGTCAAATAAGAGTATGTCTATTATAGAATGCTTTAACTCTGAGGCTCAGTGTGGAGTCATCAGTTAACTTCTGTTTATACATTTTATAAACAAATTTTTCTTTAAAAAATCAATTTCAACTACCTAATTTCTAGAGCAAT
>CAUYON010127612.1:0-28397 GCA_963573935.1 Arctocebus calabarensis | reverse complement strand
TCCCTTGAGAATCCCCGACCATTTAGGGAAGTGACTACAGCCAAGAGAGCAGAATCTATCTGACAGGTCTTACACAGTTGGGGGTTGTCCCTGAGGGAAAAGAATACTTGTACATAGGGCACCTCAGACCACCTTTCTTCTTGTTTACAAAAGGTATCTAGTTGAAGAATGGTGTCATAATTAAGAGTACCCTTTGGGGGCCATTGTTCACCAGTGGAGAGTTGATATTGAGGACAGGCTTGGGTGCAAAAGAAAACCATACATTCTTTTTTCAGTGCCTGGGGATCAAATAAGTCCCAGTGCTGCAGGGGTGTTCTCTCTACAAGAGAATATGTTACCAATCTGTGAGAAAGAACAAACGTTCAGTTTACTCAATCCCACCCGTATTCCTGAGTTGGTCAAAGCGTCCCCTGACCAACCCAAGAAGCCTTCCGGCCAAACAAAAGGAAGCGTCCCTCCAATGCCTGGGGAAGAGTCCCTGAGGAGAGTGGCCTCGTCAGCCCCTGCGCTTGTCTGGAATTAGCCACTCTTACCAGTGTAGCGCTTGTGCCCGCTGATTCTCCTGTGCTTATAACGAGCCGGCAGCACAGCTCCGAGAAATCAGGTTACAGGGAGCCTGGTCCTACCTGGTACGTGTATTCTGCCCCTTCCCCCCTCTAGCCTCAGAATATCAATCGAAGTGGGGATAAGCCCCATCCTGGAGAAAATGGCTGTGCACTGTTTGCACATTTAACTCTATAGAACTGGTACAAGTTTTTCTAAATTCCCCATAACAAAAAGGAAAGTAAGCTCTCTGGCATGAGCAGGTCTTGGTGTTAAATGCTATGCTTTTCCAACCTCCCTTTCTTTCCCCAAAGTTTACCAAGGCAACTAAATTTAGTTACAAATCAGGGTTGAGTTGAGAGACACTTTGAAACATTTGTATCACAATTAGTTGCACTTAGCTGAAGTCTTAGAGACACCTGGAAATATCTTTAACTTCCCCACACCAGAAAAAATCAAATACTCAGGGTTATTCTCCTTGCTCTACTTTATTGTTAGGAGACTGAGTGGTAGTCCAGGTTCAGGGCCCTTCCCACTTTGGGGAGTCATCCCAGGCCTCTCTTTACAGGTCTCTGGTTACACTGCAGAGGGGAGTTATTTCACCCCTCATTTGAAGCTGAGTTTTCTTTAACAGGGTCAGCTTTCATGTTTTTACAGACATAAAAACATCAATGAAAACAACTCTCAACCCACCTACAACATTTAAAGCCCCCTTAGAACATCTACAAATATCCTTACAAAATTAACTATATACACAATTCTTGCCTATATTCAAACAAAGCATAGATACTATTGAGGAGAGGAAGAGAACTAGAAGGAGTCTACAGAGATAACTAGACAAAATTTGGGACCATGGAAGTGAAGAGAAGATTCAGAAACTGGGAGAGCACGAGATTTTGAAGGCCCTCCCAAGTCCAGGGGTCAGAAGCATTGCTGGGGACCCCAGGGCATCTGAGTGCTACCTCATTACTCGGCTCTCGACCAGGGAAAAGGAATAAACAGAAAATAGATTCAACATTCTTCTCATAGTCCCCTTGCCTTCTTTCCGAAGCGAGGGGGAATTATAAAGTTTTCTCCCCGACGGCCTCTCGCCAGTGACCTGGAGGTAAGTGTCCATCTCCGGTAGGACGGCTACAGAGAAAAGCAGGATAGAATAAAGTGGTCCCATAACTTACCCCAGACGTCTTCTCTCCTGGCTGGCTCGCCAAATCTGATACCGGAATTTCAGGTTCTTGGTCTTGGCGATTCGAAGAAGGAATCGACGGACCACAAGAATAGTGGTAAGTCAGGATTTATTTACAGGAAAGAAGAATTACAAGTAGAGGAAAAATCAAACCTCCAGGCAAAGAGGACCCAAGAGAACAAACTCTCCTGCTCTCTCTCCGAGGTCCAGCCGAGGTCTGCGTTGGAGGAGAACAAGCTCTCCTGTTCCATCTCTGAGGTCCAGCCAAGGTCTGCCCCTGAGAGTTCTGCTCAGGGGTTTATATAGTCCCAGGGAGTTGTTTTGCCAGAACTTCTTAACGTGTGGGTGTTCATCAGTTACAGCCAGCTGTCTAATGAAGACTGGGCCCTAGAAACTGACATGATATTGACCAGTCAGATGTGCAGGAGGAGGAGACAGCAAAGCGCCAGTGTCTTCCTCACACCCTTCCGGAAGGGTGTCCAGCCCTTCCGCAAGCTGGTTCCTCCATCCACTACAGCAGCAGCACCGCCAGGGCCAAGGCGGTGGTTGTAGGGCCGCTTTGTCCTGCATCACGATTCTACAGGTCATTTGGAGTCTTGATCATCTTCTCCTTCATCATTGGTTTCTCTCTTCCTCTTTCCACCTTTACAGTTTTCTTCCTCATCCTCATCTTCTTCATCATCATCAAATTCTCCATCAAGTCCAAATTCTTCTTCCTCCCCCAAACTGTCTTCATATTCATCTTCATGCTCTTCTTCATCCAACTCTTCCTCTTCACTATCCTCATCCTCTTCTCCATCTTCTCCTTCTTCATTACACCGTCCACTTCTGCATCTGAGTCAGGGGTTTCCTGGTCCTCTGGGTCATAGTCATCCAACTAGTTCTGCTGGGGCATGAGCTTGAGGACACTCTCTCTGCAGTCATTCAGCTTAGTAACCTCACAGTTAAAGAGGTCCAGGCTTTTTAGACATTCCAACTTTTTCAAAGGTGCCAAGATACTGTTATTTGCACTCAAGTTTAGACGTTTGAGATTGGGAAGTTTTTCTACTCTTACATCCAGACCTTCAAAGACTATTGTCAACTGAGCTCAGGCTTTTTCAATTTAGGTAGCTCTGGGAGATTTGAAACTGAAATCAAGCCTACATTTATTAAACTGAGGAACTCTAAGTTCACAAATTCAGCTGTTAAGCCCTCAATTTTTCCGGCATTTGATCTACAATTTTCCAAGATAAGTTCTTGAATAGATTCCGGGGTCCTGTTCCTCAGCTCCAGGTGGATGCTCTTCTTCATGTCCATGTTCCCCTCTTCCACCCTTCAAACTTAACTTTCCGCGGCAGGGGCAGAGTGGGGAGAGGAGTCCGGGCCTGCGCAGCGAGGGCCGTCAGAAGTGGTGTGCTCGCGGCAGAGGCGGGCGGTGCGGTCCCGTGCGGCGTGCAGGCAGGTAAGTGGAGCCCTTGGAACCAAGTTACTCGAGGGAGTGGAGAGAAACCATGGAGGGAAAAGGGGGCTGGAGCACAGAGCTGGTTTCACTACCGCCTCCACCGGCCACAGGCCCGCAGTGCGCTTAAACCCGCGACTCGACCCGAAACAGCTGGAGCTCCGCTCCCCAAAGCAGGTTATTTTGTAACCTGTTCCCAAGGCCAAGCAGCAGTTGCGAGAAATTTTAGGGGCAGCTGGCTTCTGTCACCCATGGATCCTAAATTTTGCTACACTTGCTAAGCCCTTGTATGAAGCCACAAAGAGAGGTGTTAAGGAGCCTCTAGGAAGGCCCTCAGGAAAAAGCATTTCCCAGCCATTAAAGAAAAGAACTCTCTCCTGGGACATCTGTCCAAAAGGCAGAAATTATAGCACTCACCAAGGCTCTGAAATTAAGATAAGACAGTCAGCATTTATACTGATTGAAAGTATGCCTTTTTGACCCTGCATGTGCATGGTGCACTGTATAGAGAAAAAGGACTATTAAACTCAGCTGAAAAACAAAGTGTCACCGAGAGATATAAACCTATTGAAGGTTGTGTGGAAACCTAGCAAGGGGTTATACAAAGGACACAAAAAGAGGCAAGGACATATTATTTTAAAGAATACCAAAACTGCTGCAGAAGCACACCAAGTAGCGGCAAGCCAATGTGTATTTGCAGCCCTACTACCTTGGGTCCCAAATGTAACACCAGGATACAGTAAAAAGGAATTGGAGTGAGCGAGCATGCCATACTGATGGTTGGATGTGTTTACCAGATGGAAGAATAGTTGTGCCAGAGTGGAGGCTGGGCACCATTCCACCCATCTAGGACACTCCACTCCAACTACTAGAAAAATCTTATTATATAAAACATCTAGCATGGGCGGCGCCCATACTCAGTGGGTAGGGTGCAGGCCACATACACCCAGGCTGGCAGGTTCAAACCTGGCCGGGGCCAGCTAAACAGCAATGAGAACTGCAACAAAAAAATAGCTGGGCACTGTGCTGGGTACCTGTAGTCCCAGCTAATTGGGGGTCTCAGGCAAGAGAATCGCCTAAGCCCAAGAGCTGGAGGTTGCTGTGAGCTGTGATGCCATAGCACTCTACGGGGGTGGCAAAGTGAGACTCTGTCTCTAAAAAAAAGAAAGAAAGAAAGAAAAACCCCTGTCTTCCCAATTCTCAGGGAGGCGGATTAAAAAAAAAAATGCTAACAAAAGCTAAATTAGCAAACAAACAAACTAGCAGTTCAGCGCTCATAGCTCAGTGATTAGGGCTCCAGCCATATACCCCTGGGCTGGTGGGCTCAAACCCGGCCCTAACCTACTAAACAACAGTGACAACAACAACAACTACAACTGAGAGAGGATACCCGAGAAGGGTGAGGTCTGGGAGACAGTTCTTGTCAAGGAGAGCACAAGGATACACTTGCAGAGTCCTCTCCATGGTGACTCAGCCCTTAGGAATTTGTAAACTTAACTTCCTGGAACTTGGAAATTTCCAAGTTCTGTGAAATCTGTAATTCTGTGGGGGCTGGACTAGCATCTCCCGCTTAATTCAAACTGGCCAATGAGAAGGGTACCTGTGGGGTGGAACTTCTTGACTGTCAATAAAAAGAGAAGGATCAAGCTAGACGGAAGTGTGGCCATTTGGAATTCTTCTATGCTGTAAGCTCCCAGCTGGTGAATAAAGCTCTTCCTCTTATAAACGTGGCGTTTGAGTGCTCCTTCTCTCTGTTGGGCTCGTCTTCCTGCAACACAACAACAAAAAGCCAGGCGTTGTGGTAGATGCCTGTAGTCCCAGCTACTTGGGAGGCTGAGGCAAGAGAATCACTTACGCCCAAGAGTTTGAGATTGCTGTGAGCTGTGACATCACGGCACTGTACCAAAGACAACATAGTGAGACTCTGTCTCAAAAAAAAAAAAAAGAAAAAAGAAAAGAAAACTTTTTGTCTTAAGGTAACTGATGGTTTTAAAAAAGAAAATATTTAAGACAAAAAGGAGGAATTTTAAAACGTTGAAAGATGGTGCATGTAAGTCATGAAGGTTTGTGAAAAAGAATTTAGAAAGAATTTTGTATGTGATTAAGTTGATTAAAATGAAAAAGAAATCTCTAGTTAAAACAATAATGTTGTCAGGGCAGTGCCTGAGGCTCAAGGGGTTAGGGCGCTGGCCCTATATACCAGAGGTGGTGGGTTCAAACCCAGCCCCGGCCAAAACCTACAAAAAAAAAAAAAAATAATAATAATAATAATGTTGTCTGTTCTTAGTTCATAAGATTTACTTTTGAAGCTTCTTAAATTTCTACTCTTGTATACATATTTAGGTTTGTTTTTTGTTGAGACAGAGCCTCAAGCTGTCACCCTGGATAGAGTGCAGTGGCATCAAACAGCTCACAGCAACCTCCAATTCCTGGGCTCAAGCGAGTCTCCTGTCTCTGTCTCCCAAGGAGCTGGGACTACAGGCACACGCCACAATGCCCAGCCATTTTTTGGTTGCAGCCGTCATTGTTGTTGGCCCGGCCTGGGCTGGATTCGAACCTGCCAGCTCAGGTGTACGTGGCTGGCTCCTTAGCCCGTTGAGCCACAGGCGCCGAGCCTCTTGTATACATATTTAAAGTAATGAGAAAAACATCATCAAAAGTCTGAACTCAGGCTTGGGGCCTGTGGCTCAACAGGCTAAGGTGCCAGCCACGTACACCAGAGCTGGCTGGTTTGAATCCAGCCCAGGCCCACCAAACAACAAAGACGGCTGCAACCAAAAAATGGCCGGGCGTTGTGGTTGATGCCTGTAGTCCCAGCTACTTGGGAGGCGGAGGCAGGAGAGTCGCTTGAGCCCAGGAATTGGAGGTTGCTGTGAGCTGTGATGCCATAGCACTCTACCAAGGGCGACAGCTTGAGGCTCTGTGTCAAAAAAAAAAAAAAGTCTGAACTCAAAGGGTTATTTTACCATTGTAGAGTTAATACAAAGTTTGTAAAAACTTTTTTTTCAGCTCGGCGCCTGTGGCTCAATGGGTTAAGGCGCCAGCCACGTACACCTGAGCTAGCAGGTTCGAATCCAGCCTGGGCCCTCCAAACAACAATGACAGCTGCAACCAAAAAATGGCCAGGCATTGTGGCGGGTGCCTGTAGTCCCAGCTACTTGGGAGGCAGAGGCAGGAGACTCACTTGAGCCCAGGATTTAGAGGTTGCTGTGAACTGTGATGCCACAGCACTCTATCCAGGGTGACAGCTTGAGGCTCTGTCTCAAAAAAAAAAACAAAACTTTTTTTTCCTATCTTTTTCCTTGTTAAAAACTTTGGTTGTTATGTTACGAATAGCCTTGAGATAAGGTACCAGCACTCAGCAGAAGACCCAAGGTCAGTTACTCATTTGGAACAAAAGGAAAAAAAAAGAGAGACCGTTTTACTTTTTGAAACAGAAGCAGTTTTCCTTTCTATAATGTCATTACTCTGTCTGATTCTTACAGTAACTGAAATGACTTTATTCAACAAACTGCTACCATGTTGGGAATTGACTAGAAACTACATCCTATAGGCCACAAAGTTCTGGGAATGTTGGAAGAATGAATAGAACATTAGTATAGGGAAATATAGAATGTTGAAAGAATGAACAGAACAGCTAGGGAAAATATGCTGAGAGTCTAAACTTCAGTGGATCTAGGCTTGACTATTAGCATTGTGTAAAATCTGATGTGCTCCTAATAAAAGAACAGGGTGCTCACCATATGAAATACTGTCTCACAGGCACCCCCCATTTTAAGAAATTTACCAGAGACCCTGAGAGAACTGGGAGAAACAGAACTTACTAACTTACTAACCAACTAATGTCACTGGGAAAAATAATAATTAAAAAACAGATTTCAGATGGAGTGAACGATAGATGTCATAGTTTATCTCCCCAAGTCCATGCCTATTTTCCAGGTAACCAGGTGTGGATTAAAGATTGGAGCCTTGGCTCAGCACCCGTAGCTGAGTAGGGCACCAGCCACATATACCAAGGCTGGCGGGTTCCAGCCCAGCCTGGGCCTACTAAACAACTGCAACCAAAAAATAGGCAGGTGCTGTGGCAGGTGCCTGTAGTCCCAGCTACACAGGAGGCTGAGGCAAGAGAATGGCTTATGCCCAAGAATGGGAGGTTGCTCTGAGCTCTGATGCAACGGCACTTTACTGAGGGTGACAGCTTGAGACTCTGTCTCAAAAAAATAATAATAAAATAAAAAAGTAAAGATTAGAGCCTGTGCCTGCTGAAACCACAATGAAAAGGCCCCTATATGGTGATCCTGTCCACACCAACAGCAGTGAAGGTGGATGGCATTCCTGCCTGGATACATTGCTCGCATGTGAAACCAGCCAGCAATGGGGAATGGACAGTCCAACGACCCCCAGGAGCATGCCCACCGCTCTACCCTGAGGAAACAGACTACAGCCCTGCCCCAGTCACATACTGGGGGCTGACTGGTCTACACAAGGCAGAAGCTTGAGGATGAATAGCAGTGGCATGGGATTCTTTGCTTTGGACATTCCCACCTTTCTTCTTTAATCTTAGGTGTAAGACATGGTGAAGGTTGTGAAAAATGTGTCCAAGAGGTAACCCAAACTAGACAAACTGTCAAAACTGTGTTATTGGTTTACTCTTATTATGAATGTACAGGAAAGCCTGAAAGAATTTGCATGTATAATAGCCCCAATATCAGATATGTGTGCCCCCCGGGGACCTGCTGTTTCCTACAATCCTTCTTTGTTTCTTTTTTGAGACAGAGCCTCAAGCTGCTATTCTGGGTAGAGTGCGGTGACATCACAGCTCACAGCAACCTCCAACTCCTGGGCTCAAGCGAGTCTCCTGTCTCCGCCTCCCAAGTAGCTGAGACTACAGGCGGCTACCACAACACTCAGCTATTTTCTGGTTGCAGCTGTCATTGTTGTTTGGCGGGCCCGGGCGGGATTCGAACCCACCAGCTCAGGTGTACGTGGCTGGTGCCTTAGCCCGTTGAGCCACAGGCACTGAGCCCCTACAATCCTTCTGAATCCCCAGAGCAGACTGAATTTGCTATGTAGTACACTGATATCTCTAAAAAGATAATAAACTGAGTTATAACAGAAGGAATACCTAAACAAGTATTACTAACCTTTGATGCATGCCAAGTTTTTAATACCATAACACTTAAGGGGGCATGCATGAATCCATCTTGGGAAAGGCGATATACTAAAAGAGATAAATACATATGCCACAGATCAGGCACCTGTGCAGGACATGTGCACTGGCCTTGAATTGTTTGGCCATGTGGCCTTGAATCCACATGGATTAATCTCAATGACAGTGCTCCAATACATTTAATAAAAGGAGAAGCTCCTTCACCTTGTACCCCTAGAAATTGTTACCCTTTAGATGATAAGCCTCCTTCCCCTAGTTGTAACTGGGGAAATTGTAATCCACTGATACTAAATATAACCAACCCTTCTGATCCTAGATGGGCAAAAGGTGAAAGCCTTATGTTGAGAATAAATGTACCTGGAAGAGACCCTATCGTAGGTATAACAGTTAAAATTAAAATAAGCAAAAGAAACTCAAAGCCTGTGTACCAGGCTTTCTATGATGAATTATAACAACCTGCTCCAGATCTTCCTCCTATAGCTAAAATTTTATTCCTCCACCTGGCAGAAAACATTGCTCAAGGCTCGGAGCCTGTAGCTCAGCAGCTAGGGCATCAGTCACATACACCAGAGTTGGCGGGTTCAAATCCAGCCCCAGCCTGCCAAACAACTGTGTCTCAACAAAACAAAAGCAACGGAGGTTGCTGTGAGCTGTGTGATGCCACGGCACTCTACTGAGGGTGATAAAGTGAGAAAAAAAAAAAAAAAGCAAGACAACGTTGGCTCAGTACCTGTAGCTCAGTGGTTAGGGCGTCAGCCATATACACCCAGGCTGGCAAGTTCTAACCCAGCCTGCGCCTGCTAAACGACAACTACAAAAAAAATCGCTGGGGTTGTGGCGGGCACCTGTAGTCCCAGCTACTTGGGAGGCTGAGGCAAGAGAAGCCCAAGTGTTTGAGTTTGCTGTGAGCTGTGATAACATGGCATTCTACAAGGGGTAACAAAGTGAGACTGTCTCAAAAAAAAAAAAAATCCCCCAAACAAACAAAAAAAATAAAACAACAAAAGGAGGAGCCTGCTCTTTTCTAAGCTATGTGGTATCAGGAGTAGGATGAGGCCTGGTGGGCTACATAAGCAGGACAGAGAGGATTGGGGCTGTCCTCCAGGCAGAGGATGGAGGTGGCAAAGTGGGCCAGAACCAGCATCCTGGCATTGAGTGGCACAAGCAAGGGGCCCATTTCTATTCCTGGGGATGTGTAGCAGGAAGAAGGGCTGCGACCAACACCAAGGGAGGGGATGCCCCACAGGGCCATGGTGCTGACCTTTCCTATTTGGGCATCCTCTGCACGCAGGGGTCACAAGAATACTGAACAGTGCCTCATACCTCATACTGCCTTGGACAAAGCTGGGGGCCATGGAGGCCAGGTTCAAGTGGAGAGAAGGCAAGGGAGAAGACTGAACTCATTACCTAGGTGAGGGGGCTGCACGTGACAAGTAGTTAGTGGGAAAAGGGGTGTGGGACAGAGGCCTGACCTTCTCCTTCATCCTCAGTTGACCATGGAACAGCTACTCTTAGCCAAAGGCTCTCTGAGTTGGCTCCCTCCCAGATGCTACCCCAAAGAATCTACCTCACCCTTGCCTGTTACCCAGAGTCAGAAAAGAAACAAGAGCCCCTTAGCCCCTCTCCAGGGAGGGGCAGGGCTAGTCAGATGGGGGGGAGTAGAGAGCATGGTTTCTGCTCCTCCCACAACCTCACAAAATGGAAGAATTCTTCTTTCCTCCCAACACACCAAATAACCTCAAACTAACCAACTCAACTGAGGGTTACCCCTGACCCAGTTACTCCTGCCTTACTCCAGTATACCCATCCCTTACTCCAAATACGAACTCACCTAAAGATATATAGCTTTAAGGGCTCTCCCCAAGAAGGGGCAGCAGGGTAACAGGCTCTTATCACCACCTCCATGTCACACCCTGAATGCCTCTAGTCTAAAATGTTTGTCTTCTCATGCCCAATGACAGGCAGCCTACATTTCTTGTGGTCTGAGTTGTGAGTAGGTACCAAGTTCCTTGTCCCTTTGCTCCCAACAACATAAGTCTTGAATATCTAAGCTCACATGAGCTTCTTCTCCGATCAACCAGCCAGCCATCTCCACCTTCCCAGGTCCAAATCACTTGGCCCCTCTCTAGGGGGAATCCCTCCCAACTTGATGGTTATTTATTTATTTTTGAGACAGAGCCTCAAGCTGTCACCCTGGATAGAGTGCTGTGGCATCACAGCTCACAGCAACCTCCAATTCCTGGGCTCAAGTGAGTCTCTTGCCTCCTCCTCCCAAGTAGCTGGGACCACAGATGCCCGCCACACGCCTGGCCATTTTTTGGTTGCAGCCGTCATTGTTGTTTGGCGGGCCCGGGCTGGATCCGAACCCGCCAGCTCAGGTGTACGTGGCTGGCGCCTCAGCCCGCTGAGCCACAGGCGCTGAGCCTGATGGTTATTTTTGCAAGAGGTTAGAGTCAGGATTTTGGCTGTTTTGGGTCACTCTTATAGAATGAACACAGAGGCTGTGGAGCATACTATCTCCCTCCCTCAATTCTAGGGGTCCAAAAAATACCTCTTTCTCACTCCTCTTGCTGCCAGCCTATGGGACCCAGGACCCTCTAGACCCTCCTTGTCTAGCTGTCAGGACCTAAAGCCAAACCCCCTTCCAGTCCCTTGATCAGCCTCTCCTCTATAGAGCTGTCCAGTATTGAGCCAAAAAAGGGGAAAGGTCTTGGGGGAAGGAAAGCCCAGGGCTTAGGGGACTCCCAAACACTGTCTCCCTCTGTGCTTTTACAGGGTAATGCTAGTATCAGTCATGACTTCAGTAGGGCTGGGCCCTGGCCCTCAACAATTCCCTTCTGCACAAAGTGTGGGAAGCAGCTGGAACTAATGTGACAGAGAGCATGGTGCACAGAACAGCTCCAGACTTCAAGTGTTTAAGAAAATGACACTCCTCTTTGTTGGGTCTGGTCTATGTTTTTTTTTGAACTTGGAGGTGGGTGATGAGACAAAGCAGTTCTGAGTTTTTCAGGGGATGCTTCATGCACTGTTAGGGAACTACTCTCTGCAGCTTGCTAAGAGCAGAGCAGAACAGTGTGAACCCCTATTAGAAGGCACCATCTGGAAATCACCAGCTTTTAGAGAGGATTCTGTTACTAGACACTAGGAACACTTCCCAGGAAAGGCCAGGGTACCTCTCCCATGGAGAGAGTGGAGGCCTAGCCCCCTTCCCACAGTGCTCTAGACCAGCGGTTCTCAACCTGCGGGTCTCGACCCACAGGAACCGTATAAAGGGTTGCGGCAATAGGAAGGTTGAGAACCACTGCTCTAGACCTTAAGTCATGAGGTTACTATGGCTTTCAAACACAGGCTCCAGCTAGAGGTGGAAAGGAACAAGAACACAGAAGGTAAGGGCTTTAAGTAATGATCACAATCGAAGAGAAGAGTAACCAAAGGCGCCCCAAGGCTGGACTACAGGGAATACTACCGTAGCTCAACTGCCCCTAAGTTTTTCCCACCAAACTGCCACCCCAACCCCACCATTGACTGAAGCAGAAGCCACAGGAAGTTTAGAAACCATTCCTTTCTTTATTAAACATAGCTTGCAAGTGATAAATATTACAAAGTTTTTTTTTCTTTTAATCCTTTCTCCAAAAATTAGCTTATTATTTGAATCTGTCACTGCTGAAATGCTTAGCAGCATCTGAAACAGATGGGAGTGTATTTGCCTTTTTGAAAACCAGTTTCTATTGGTTTTAGTTTTTTAATTTTATTTCCCAAACACAATGCAGAAAATTAGAATGAGTTTTTTTTTTTTAAAGGAAACTTAAAAAGAGAGTTGTGCAAAAGGGTCTTGTTCCCCTCCCACCCACCCTAATTCAGGGAAGGCCAATCCCCATCCTACATCCCTGCTCCCCACCCCCCAACCCCAATCTATTCTTCCACCACACCAGGGCCTCACCCATCCTCCTGTATCCTCTCCAGGCTTTACCAACTAAGAACCTTAAGAGAATGGGTTTGCTCAGCCCAGGCTGGGGGGAAACTGGGCCCCTGAAGGAGACTGAAAGAGCTGCCTTTAGGAGGTTCAGATATCTGTGGAAAGGAGACAAGATGAGGCTGTATCTGAGCACTAAGATGACGGGGGAAGTCCCACGTCATGTAGCTCATACAGGGAGTAAGTAGAGCCCCCACCTGGGGCATTCATTGGTCAACCACCCTTAAGGAGTTTGTGGTTGGTTGTGAGGTGGGGCTTGGGGCCTGGTCTAACCAATGTCCTGGACGTCACTCTGCTACCTCTACCAAATCAAGGATACCAGTAAGGGACCTCCCTGGTTTTTAAGCCAACACTTCCCTCACCTCAAGGTATTTTTTTATTTTGGCAGGCGGAGAAAGCAACATAGAATTTCATACTTGGTGGTCAGATGATTTCCCCGTTTTCTTCACACACAAAGCAAATTAGGTTTGTAGATGTTAGCCCCACCTGCTTTGTGCTGGGACCAGGAGCCCAATCTCACCTCAGTTTACACAGCCCAAAACCATCACATGGGCTCTCACTAGGTGAAACCCCCTTAGGATGACTGAAATCCTTTCTATTTCCCCTACAATCCACCCTCAAAGGCCCATGTGACTTAAGTTCTTTCTTTCTGGGGGTGGGGGTAGTAGGGTGGGGGAAATCCCCTGCATAAGAAAGCTTGACACTGAATTTTGTTATATAGGTATATTGTATATATGCTGATGCAATCAGAGGGAAAAAAACAGTGCAAATACAATTACAATTCATAATAATACTTGGTTTCGATGCCCCCAGGAACTGCTCCATTCCTCGGCTACCTTCCACCCCCAGCACTTCCCCCACAGTATCAACCTAATGCTGGGGGGCAGGGAGGGTGGGCAGGTTAGGGTAGGGAGTGGGCTCTGCCAAGGCAGTGCTGGTGACCCGGAGGGACTACTCCAGGGTGGGGAGGCAAGGCACAAATTAGGGGTGGGTGGTGGGGGAGGTGGCATCTCTAAGGAGGGATGGGGTTGGAGCAGCTGCCAGTCTCAGTGTGCTGGGCCCGGCCCACTCCCCTAATCACCCTCCACATCCCTGCCTCCCTATCCCCTCCCCTTCCCCAGAAACCCTTTTGCACGGATCATACACAAACGGGCACATTACAAAATGACATTAACACAGTTTCACAATATCCATGGCTAGGGCTTTTTTTTCTCTTTTTCAGGTTTTTTTTTTTGTTTTCTACACAATGTACAATTTCTTTTAAATGGATCAAGAAATAGCTTATATACACGAATGAGTCCTTGTTATAACATCTCGGCAGCAAATATCATAAGCTAATGAAGGTCTTGATGGAAGGGGGAAGGGAGCCTAGGGTCAGGCTGGGGGTAGGGGTGTGGAGAGAAGGGTTATGCCTTCTGTAGGAGTGGGGAGAAAAGGGAATGGTTGGGAAAAAGGAACAAAAGTAAAATATCAAGAAGCATCTTTACAAAGCAGTTCTATAGCTAATTCCTTTTAAAGGGGAAAGGAAAGGTAACCAAAGCAGGAAAACATTTATCTGTTTTTTTTAAAAAAAATTGTCTACCATACATATATCCAAAAATATGGGGAAAATACTTATTCCAGGGATTGAGGGAGTCCAGATAATGTGGTCAAATGACAAAATAAAACAAAGAACCTCTGTCCCCCAGTTTTAGCTAAGCCTTACTACTAACTAATCCTCCTGTTTTCAAGCTTCTCAGAAGAAAGACACTGTCCACAAACTATTAATTTTAGTGCCTCTGGGAAAGGAGAAAGCCATGCAGAACTGGCAAGATCCTCATTCTATTAATACCTTGAACTTCAGAGTCCCAATTGTAAAGGACAACTCTCCAAACAGAGGGTCTTCCCTCCAATTCTTAGGGCATGAAGTTTAGTGTCTACAGAGCCCAAGGACTGGGGATGGACAGTAGAAATAGACTTGGAGGGACACAAGGCAATCAGTGATGAAAAAATAGAGAACCAAGTAGAGAGAGGGAGGGGAGGGAGGAGGTGGAAGGCTAATACTTTACTATGATTAGGGAGGCCTCACCTCCACCACTAAGCCCTAGGAAAGGTATGAAAATGAGGAGAGAGGTAAGAAATCAAACCTCAGCGATTGAAAAAGGGTCACGGAACTATGCTAGCCAACAAGCAGCTTCTGTGTAACTGACCCTAAGGGGATAAAAACAGAAAACCCCACCTTCTCCCCTGTGGCCTGGACTATGGGCTCTCCTTCCCATCATTCCCCATCTCCTCCTATCTTACTTCCAAACCCCAATCAAGGTGGCCTGGCTTCCAGGGAAGGGGCTTAGCTCAGGGCAGGGATAGCCCCCAGCCAGACGGTATTGCACATTCTCTGTTTCTTACTTTTAATCTCAACTGACAAACTTGGGCACCTTGTACCTCTGGGCACCACTGAGCTGGGGGAGGGAGACAGAACAGAAATGGCACTTCATCATGAGGGTGGGGAGGAGAGGGGAGACAGACATGCCACAAGGCTAGATGACTTACAGGGAAAGCATAAAAAAAACCCCTCAAACTTCCAATTTTGTGGAAGAGAGAAAAGCAAAACCAAATCATTTACCTAGTGCTTTCAAAGCACAGAGAGCAAAGAAAAGATGTAAGAATATATCTTCATATATATATATATATATATATATATATATAATTTTAAAATAATCCCAAACCCAGTTCCATTACCCCGCCCCCCCCCACCACACACACACTGCTTACAGTCAGGGGTACCACATTCCCCAGAAAAATACTCGAAAAGACCAGATCACTACCTGTGACTAGCATCTCTCTTCCAGATCATTTCACCACTGGGGGAGCCCAGACACTGGCTGCATCTCTGCTCCTTTATTAAGTGCTCAATGAATTTCAGAAAAGGGAGGAAGGGGGAAAAAAAAACCAAGAAGGCCCGTAGGGCCAGTATGATCACCCACAGTGGCACAGAAGTATAGGGACTAGGGCTGGAATGGGGGAACTGAGCCTGATTTTAGCTCCTTCTCCCACCCCCAAATTTTAAAGGGAAGATGTGCAGTTTGTGTGTGTGTGTTAATTTTAAAAGTGCCTTCTTTAAAAAAATTATTTAATTTTAAAAAATAAAAGTGGGAAAAATTCCTCCGGTGTCTGTCAAGGGCAAAATACTAAACTCCTGGGTGGCGCATGTGGCTCATCGAGTAGGGCGCCGGCCCCATATACCGAAACGGTGGGTTCAAACCTGGCCTCGGCCTGAACTACAAAAAAAAAAATTAAAAAAAAAAAATAAACTTCTCTTCACACCTCTCTGCTGAGAATATCCCCCCCTCTATGTACTCTGGCAGCTCCTAGAGCTAGCGAGGCAGGTGGGGTACATTGAGGAGCACAGAGACCTCGCACCTGTAAGGGCCTTCCCTTACCTTAAAAACAGCCCTGGGCTCTTTCCCCCAGTGTGGGCAAATGGGATGCTAACCTCCCCAGTCCCCAGAACTGCAACATTGCACAATTCAATTCATTCTCTGCATTGGTAGCACTAAAAAAAGAAGGGAAAGAAAAAGAAAAACTAATAGAATTCTGGGGGAAAAAATTGACAACTGCTTGTACAGCAGAGGTCCTAAGGTGGTTGTGACACAAGCTAGCTGCCTGACTTTGCACAGCTGGTTCTGGGGTCAGTGCAGCAGCATAGGGGCAGGACTCCAAGCTGATTAAGTGCTTTATTCTCAACTCAGGGAGCAGGAGGATGAAGGCATAGACAAATGTGGAAATCTCAACTGCTGGGAGAGAAATCCCTTCTTCTTCTATTCATGCCTGTTCTAACTTTTAGATACCTGGCAAACAGCCTGGGAACAGCCATTCCTCTATACTATAGATGGGTCTATGACTAGAGGGGATAGATTAGATTTTTTAAAAGGATAAAAAGGGGGATAGGGTGGGGAAGAACTTTACAAAGAAAATAAAATAATTTCGGGGTAAGTTGGCCTGCGTCCCCATGGGGGTCAAGAGACCAATCTTACCTCCTTCTCCCACATCCAGAAGGCAGAACCTGGTCTTAGTCTACCCTGGCTCACCATTCTGCTCATCATACCTTCGTTCTTGCCTTCCTCCATGGGTAAATTCCAGGGTGGATGAGTTTTAAAGGTTCTCCCTCCAGGCTCTTTCCCCTCATTCTTAGAGCCCAACTTCAATACTAAACACTGCCTCCCAAACTTTCCAGCCCCCAAACATCCGCAGTTGTAGTGCTATTCCTCCTTATGTGATGCTACCCACCCTATCCCCTACCCCCGTTAAGTGCATTTGAAACATCTGCCCCTAATACTCCCAGTCATGTTCCACTTGGCAGTTGGGGTCCCTACTGCAATCTGCAATGCTCCTATCATTGAACTGAATATCATCTGTGTTTATCAGGGGAAGAAGGAAGAAAGTGAAGAAAAGAAAGACTGGGGCAGAAGGAAGTTTTAACCGTCCACTGAACAAAGGGAAGACACATAACATCATTAAAAATGATAGTAATTATAGAATAAAACAAACTTTAGAAACACACATTGGAGGGCTTAGATTCTCCCCAGGACCTCATTCTGACCTCTATCAAAGGTAGAGGTCCACCTCACTATTAAAATTGAAGAGAGAAGAGAGTGGCAGAAGAACAGATCGCAGCAGTGTGAGATAAAGGGGAGGTGGGGCAGGGCGTGTGTTTTCTTGTTGATTTCTATTTTTTTGTCTTCTGTTTTTCTTTCCGTGTATGGTAGGCACCAGTACAGGCACTGCATGCGACGGAAGTTGGGGAAATGGGAGAGGAAAGGAAGAAAGGATTCAAGGTTGAGCAGTACAAGTGGAACAGGCGTTATTTCTGTCCACTGATGGACTGCGATATAGACCGGGGAGGGATCATGTCTAAAAGGTATTCACGCTGTCGGTCAGCCAAACTGGGGGCTTTGTGTCCTCCGATGCCAGTATTCAAGTATGCAATGTTGACACCTAGACCCAGGAGACAAAAGTAGAGGGCAGGTATTAATAGAGGAAATTACATTCCCTTCCATATTGCCATTGGGCTGCAGAATTGGAGAGTGGGAAAGAAACTAGAATTTGCCTATACCTGCCTAGACTTAGCTAGCTTTATTTCAATAGCAACTACCCACTCCTACTCCCAAGCTTTGGAAAAGGGGTCTGACTGAAATTTTAATCCCACCAGGAGTGATGAATACGGTTCTAATAGTATAGTGAGAGACAAGTAAACAGTGGTGAGAGAAAAATGAACAAGACAGAGGTAGAATCATTGAATATGCTTTGATTTGGGGACTACTGATTATGGAGAAGTGTCCCTGGATCATTCAAACAGGACAAGTCAACCCTGCTGTACTGGCCCAAAAAGATCAACAAGCACAGGCCCACTGAAGGCACATTACATTTAAATTTATATATTTAATTATGTATTTTTATAATGGGAGGGACCATGTCATTTTTGCTATCACAATCCTAGTGTGATGTGGCTGGCATATAACATGAATTTAATGAGCTGCTGAATAACAAACAGTGAGGGAGTATGCTCTGGAAAGAACAGAAAGCAAAGGAAAGGACAATCCACCTAAAAGGGCTGCTAAAGAACTGTGTACTAACAGTCGATCCGTGAAGAAAGCTTTCAGCTCAACTCTTCTTACCTGGCATACCAAGGAGGCCACCTGGTACAGATAGTTGGGGTGCCTGTGCGAAGTTTGAAAGCATGGAGCGAGCAGATGTGGGTATGCCACGCTGGAGACTGCTCTGTGGCTGTGGAGCCTGAAATGATAAGAAAACTGATACAACTCTGCTATGATGGAAGGTTAAAGGCAGTCAAAGATATTCTGGTACACAAGAGCACTATGACTTCCCAAGAAGGAAAGGACAAATTGAGATAAATGGATGATAAACTCTTGAGAGAAATCAGGGTCTGACAAAAAGTTCCTCACCTGCCGAAGTGTATGATGTCTCATGATGTTCTCTTGTTTACTGACATTGGACACAGTTGGAGCCGTGGTGGGGGAGAGGGCTGCCTGCTGCTGTAGTCGCTGTTCAATTTCCTATTGGAAGTCATCAGATCAGATTGGGCAAGACAGCATCCCATCTCCTAACTGGAACACTGGAAGTCTTTTATTTATTTATTTATTTGAGACAGAGCCTCAAGTTGTCACCCTGGATAGAGTGCGGTGGCATCACGGCTCACAGCAACCTCCGATTCCTGGGCTCAAGCGAGTCTCCTGCCTCTGCCTCCCGAGTAGCTGGGACTACAGGTGCCCACCACAACGCCCGGCCATTTTTTGGTTGCAGTTTGGTTGCAGCCACCATTACTGTTTGGTGGGCCCAGGCTGGATTCGAACCCGCCAACTTAGGTATATGTGGCTGGCGCCTTAGCCTGTTGGCGCTGAGGCTTTTTTTTTTTTTTTTTAATTGAGACAGATCTCACTATGGTTGCCCTCCGTAAAGTGCCGATGCATCACAGCTCACAGCAACCTCTAACTCTTGGGCTCAAGTGATTCTCTTGCCTCAGCCTCCCGAGTAGCGGGGACTACAGGCGCCTGCCACAATGACCAGCCATTTTTTTTTTTTTCTTTAGCAGGCCCAGGCTGGGTTCAAACCCGCCAGCCCCAGAGCATGTGGCTGGCACCATAACCACTGAGCTATGGGCAACCCCCCCAGTGATAAGACAGAGGTCTTATCACTAATGCTGTCTGCTAGTTGGAGGGATATGGAAAAGATTTTAGTGCGGTGGGTACACTGAGATCTCTTGAGTACAAGGAGTCAACTTGCTTTATTGATTGAAGGATTTTCCTCTCTCCAGGAAAGCTGCCCATCAGAAGTTGGCTGGAGGTGATGAGCCAACTAATATAATTAAGACCAATGGATTACTGTTTCCAAAACATTTATAACACTATCCAAACAAAGGGAGTCTGATAGGTGGCAGAGTGGGAAATAGGATAGAGGAAGAAGATCTGAGCTTCTCAACATATTTTTCCCTCTCCAAGATATTCTCGTTCTATAACTACTACAGGAAATGTTCAAACATTCTTCATTGTGCTACTTTATAATCTACTCTTTACCATTTCTTGTCAAGACAGACCATAAATAATTACTTCTTTCAAAGAGATTTCTAGTGCAAATATAAATTCCACCTACCAAAATCCATCTGTTTGAGGAGAAAATCAAGTTAGGAATAGAATGGGATAGAAAAGTGAATAGTCTCAAGCCTTCTGTTCCTTTCCCCTTCACCTCAGCCATCAGTTACCTGGGTTCTTAGCCATTTGAAATAGTGAGATGGAAATGGGAAAGATGGAATGATAAAGGGAACCTAGTCCTTTAGGCCAAAGGCCCTGTATCACATGAACAATTCCTCCAATCTAGAAGGAATAACTCTTGGAAGAAAACTGAATGTGAGACAGGTGCCTGGGAAGAAGTCTGAATTCTTACTCATTCTCATTCATTCATTTACTGTCGGGAGACAGAGTCTCACTATGTCACCCTGAGTAGAGTGCCAAGGCATTTTTGTAGTTCACAGCAACCTTAAACTCCTGAGCTCAAGCAATCCTGTCTCAGCCTCCCGAGCTACATACCTCCTGGGACTACAGGTATCCTCTACAATGCCCGACGAATTTTTGTATTTTTAGTAGAGACAGGGTCTTGCTGTTGTTCAGGCTGGTCTTGAACTCCTAAGCTCAAGCTATTCACACACCTTGACCTCCCAGAGTGCTAAGATTACTGGTGTGAGCCACCTTGCTGGGCAGCAAGAAGTCAGAACTCTTACCTGTTCCTGCTGTAGGGCTTTAACAAAAGCATTTTTCAGCCGGTTGGTGTGTTCAGCTTTTAAAGCCTTCTTCTGGTTGGAGGTCATACACTGTTCACACAGAATCTTACCATTCTTTTCTTGCTTCCAGTGAGGGGTGAAGTCTGTGCGGCACTGGGCGCATACAAAGGGTTCGACCCGCAAAAGTGAGGCACAGTTTTTTCCTAGATGCCAAAAAACAATAATCATTTTACATTTCCTGTGTCCTCTGTTTCTCTTTTTTATTTATTTATTTATTTTTATTTTTTTGAGACACAGTCTCACTATGTTGCCCTCAGTAGAATGCTGTGGCATCACAGCTCAAAGCAACCTCCAACTCTTGGGCTTAAGTGATTCTCTTGCCTCAGCCTCCCAAGTAGCTGGGACTACAGGCACCCACTGTAATGCCTGGCTATTTTTTTGTTGTAGTTGTCATTGTCGTTGGGCAGGCCCCAAATGGTTCGAATCTGCCAGCCTCGGTGTATGTGGCCGGTTCCCTAATCACTGAGCTATGAGCGCTGAGTCTCTTTTTTTCTTAGTTTTTTTTGAGACAGATTCTCAAGCTGTTGCCCTGTGTAGAGTGCGGTAGCATCATAGCTCACACCTCCAACTCTTGGGCTCAAGCAATCCTCTTGCCTCAGTTTTTCCATTTTTAGAAGAGACGGGGTCTTGCTTTTTGCTCAGGCTGGTCTCGAACCCATGAGCTTAAGATTAAGATATCCATGTGCCTTGGCTTCCCAGAGTGCTAGGATTACAGGCGTGAGCCACTGTACCTGGCTTCCTCTGTTTCTCTTTATCAAACTGATCTTTTCCAGGAGTTTATTCTGCTAAATTAAGAATATTCTATAATTTATAAAACATCCCCCCCCCCCCCAATCTTTTAGAGACAAAAGTCTCACTCTGAAACCCCAGGCTAGAGTGCCGTGTCATCAGCTAAGTTCACAGCAACTTCAAACTCTGGGCTCAAGCAATCCTCTTGACTCAGCCTTTTTTGTTTGTTTGTTTTTTAGACAGGGCCTCAAGCTGTCACCCTGGATAGGGTGCCGTGGCATTACAGCTCACAGCAACCTCCAATTCCTGGGCTCAAGCGAGTCTCCTGCCTCCGCCTCCCAAGTACCTGGGACCATAGGCGCTTGCCACGAGGCCCGGCCTTTTGGTTGCAGCCGTCATTGTTGTTTGGCGGGCTGGGCTGTATTCGAACCCGCCAGCTCAGGTGTACATGGCTGGCGCCTTAGCCCGTTGAGCCATAGGCGCCGAGCCTTGACTCAGCCTCTTGAGTAGCTAGGACTTACAGATACCTGCCACAATGCCAAGCTAGTTTTTCTATTTTTTGTAGAGGTAGTGTCTCACTCTTGCTCAGGCTGGTCTCAAACTCTTGAGCTCAGGATCTACCCTCCTCAGCCTCCCAGAGTGCTAGGATTACAAAATGCTCCTATTTCATCTGATTACAACAATATAACTTTAGAGAATTTAGATAGTACCATCTTCATTTACAAATAAGAAAACAAAAGTCTTAAGAAACATAGCTCCTAATGATAAAGGTGGGACAAGAACCCCCATCTTGGCTTGGCACCTGTGGCTCAACAGGCTAAGGCGCCAGCCACATACACCTGAGCTGGCAGGTTTGAATCCAGCCCGGGTCCGCCAAACAACAATGACGGCTGCAACCAAAAAATGGCTGGGCATTGTGGAAGGTGCCTATAGTCCTAGCTACTTGGGAGGTAGAGGCAACAGACTCGCTTGAGCCCAGGAATTGGAGGTTGCTGTGAGCTGTGATGCCATAGCACTCTATCCAGGGTGACAGCTTGAGGCTCTGTCTCAAAAAAAAACAAAAACAAAAAACAAACAAACAAACAAAAAAACCCCACATCTTCCTGCTGGGCACTCATGCCTGTAATCCCAGCAATCTGAGCTCAGGAGTTTGAGATTTGCCAGAGCAAGAGTGAGATGCCTTCTCTATCAAAAGGTGGCCTATAGTCCCAGCTACTTGTGAGGGTGAGGCAAGAGGATCCCTTGAGCCCAGGAATTTAAAGTTGCTATGAGCTGTGATGCCAGGCAGAGAGTGAAACTCTGTCTCAAAAAAAAAAGAACCCACATCTTCTTCTGATTTCCTACTATATCACACTGAGAAGAAAATACTGTATCAATTAAAAGTCAAAGGATTTCGGCTTGGCACTTGTGGCTCAATGGGCTAAGGTGCCAGCCATGTACAACTGAGCTGGCCGATTCAAATCCAGCCCAGGCCTGCCAAACAACAATGACGGCTGCAACCAAAAAATGGCCGGGCGTTGTGGTTGGGGCCTGTAGTCCCAGCTACTTGGGAGACAGAGGCAGGAGACTCACTTGAGCCCGGGAATTGGAGGTTGCTGTGAGCTATGATGTTACGGCACTCCCTCCAGGATGACAGCTGGAGTCTTTGTTTCAAAAAAAAAAAAAGTCAAAGGATTCCATCTAACTGCAATACTTTTGCTTCTTAGTATTTCTTTATCTCAAACTGTATTCCTGTTAACATATTTTTATGTTTTAGTTGTCAGTGTCTGAATTATTCACTTTGTAAATAACTGTGATCTGTTTATAGCCAACATCAAGTCTCTAGGGACCTTCTTCTACTTCTAGGTGTTCTAGTAAGACCATGTGTTTAGAAATTCAACCTTAATAATTTCTGTTAGTCTGGATGGCATGGCATTAATGTTCTACAATCTGGTTCAGTACTGGTTTATAGCTTTTATGTGGTCATACTTAGTTATCTATATCAGTACATCTAATTTCTCAAACATAAGCATTCAAAGGGCAGGGGCTGAATATGATAATTCAGGACAATGCTGTATAAACTCTAATGTTAAACAGAAGTTCTATTCATCAAATGATAGAGTTCCATGCTGGGCATCATTTAAAAGAGCTAAACAAAACTAGCCAGTCATTGTGGTGGACCCCTGTAGTCCTAGCTGTTTGGAGGGTGAGACAAAAGGATCCCTTGAGCCCAAGAGTTTGAGGTTGCCATGAGCTATGATGCCACAGCACTCAACCATGGTGACAAAGTGAAATTCTGTCTCAATAAAAAAAAAAAAAAAAGAAAGGCTCAGCGCCCATAACTCAATGAGTAGGGTGCCATCCACATACACTGAGGCTGGTGGGTTTGAGCCTGGCCCCAGCCTGCTAAACAACGACAACTACAACTAAAAATTAGCTGGGTGTTGTGGTGGATGCCTATAGTCCCAGCTATTTGGGAGGATGACCCTGGAGAATCGCTTAAATCCAAGGGTTCGAGGTTGCTGTGAGCTATGATGCCATAGCTCTCTACCGAGGGTGACACAGTGAGACTCTGTCTCAAAAAAAAGAAAACAAGGCTCGGCGTCTGTGGCTCAAACGGCTAAGGCGCCAGCCACATACACCTGACCTGGCTGGTTCGAATCCAGCCCAGCCCGCCAAACAACAATGACAGCTGGGCTCGGCACCTGTGGCTCAACAGGCTAAGGCACCAGCCACGTACACCTGAGCTGGTGGGTTCGAATCCAGCCTGGGCCCGCCAAATAATGGCCAGGTGTTGTGGCAGGCACCTGTAGTCCCAGCTACTTGAGAGGCGGAGGCAAGAGACTTGCTTGAGCCCAGGAGTTGGAGGTTGCTGTGAGCTGTGATGCTACAGCACTCTATCCAGGGTGACAGCTTGAGGCTCTGTCTCAAAAAAAAAAAAAACTGAACAATGTGTATTAAGTACTCACTTAACATTGTTCATAGGGTCTTGGAGCCTGCTATTTAAGTGAATCAGCATTTATTTATTTATTTTATTTTTTTGCAGTTTTTGGCTGGGCTGGGTTTGAACCCACCACCTCCAGCATATGGGGCCAGTGCCCTACTCCTTTGAGCCACAGGTGTTGCCCCAGCATTTATTTATTTTTGAGACAGTCTCACTCTGATACCCTGAGTAGAGTGCTGGTGGCATCATCCCTCATAGAAACTTCAAACTCTGGTGGTCCTTGTGGCTCAGTGAGTAGGATGCCGGCCCCATATACTGAGGGTGGCAGGTTTGAACTTGGCCCTTGCTAAACTGCAACAAAAAAATAGCCGGGTGTTGTGGTGGGCGCCTGTGGTCCTAGCTAATCAGGAGGCTGAGGCAAGAGAATTGCCTAAGCCCAAGAGCTGGAGGTTGCTGTGAGCTGAGCACAGCCACTCTACCAAGAGTGATAAAGTGAGACTCTGTCTCTAAAAAAAGAAAAAAAAAAAAAAAAGAAACCTCAATCTCTTGGGCTCAAGGGATCCTCCTTCCGTAGCCTCCCAAGTAGCTGGGACTATGGCACCTGCTACAACACCCAGCTAATTTTTTCTATTTTTTAGGAGAGAGAGGGTCTCACTCTTGCTTAGACTGGTCTCGAAACTGGTGAGCTCAAACAATCCACCTGCCTCAGCCTCCCACAGTGCTAGGATTACAGGTGAGAGCCACCACACCCAGCAAACAACAATATTTTTTAATCTCAAAGTTATGGGCCAGGCACCGTGGCTCATGACTGTAATCCTAGCACTCTGGGAGGCCAAGGCTGGTAGACTGCCTAAGCTCAGGAGTTTGAGACCAGCCTAAGCAACAGCAAGACCCTGTCTCTAAGAAAAAAAAAAAAAAAGACAGGTGCTGTGGTGCATGCCTGTAGTACTAGCTATTTGGGAGGTTGAGGCAAGAGAATCACTAGAGCTAGGGCTAGGATGCCACAGCACTCAACCAGTGGTGTCAAAGGAAGAGTGTCTCAAAACAAAACAAAACAAAACCAACAACCAAAAAAAAACTAGTCTCAAAGTTATAATGAAACATCATGTTGGTGCAGTGGCTCATGCCTATAATCCTAGCACTCTGGAGGAAAGGTGGGCAGATCGCCTGAGCTCACAGGTTTGAGACCAGCCTGAGACACAGCGAGATCTTGTCTCTAAATCTAGCCAGGTGTTGTGGTGGGCATCTATAGTCCCAGCTACTTGGGAGGCTGAGGCAAGGCAATTGCTTGAACCCAAGAGTTTGAGGTTGCTGTGAGCTGTGTTGCCACTGCACTCTATCAAACATGAACAAAGTGAGACTGTCTCAAAAAAAAGAAAGAAAGAAAGAAAGAAAGAAACATCACTCAGGGACTTGCTATAGTCATTTTGCTTAAAGTCACAGTTTCCAAGAACCTATCAACAATATTAAATGAGGATATACTGTACTGTAAAAGCACACAGGATATATTAAAAACACCATAAAAACATTAAACCTAAGATACACATATGCACACAAAGCTCTTCTGATATGTTACTCCCAAATAGCCTGTAAATAAGGGATTGGAGGTGGTCTGGCCATAGTTAGGAAGTGATACTGCACAGTACCCTGTAATACTCTGCCCCTGTCAGTCAGGCTTAGGAACCTCTTGCTTAGATAAAGAGACTGACTAGAAGAAAGGCCTTACCTTGGCTATCAATGACACTCTGCACGACTTCTTCCAAGCCTACCATGTAGATGAATTCGCTATTTGCTGCACTAGGCAGAAAGTGAAGCAAAGGAGCAGGAGGTTTAGGGGGTGGGATCTCCAGGAGTGTCTTTTCCAGCTGTTTGCGAAGAGCCAATTTGGCTGCAGCCTGTGAGTTGGCAGCATCAGTCATGGCGCTGGGACTAGGAAGTGGCGATGACACTCTGTTCACAGTCCCTGGCTGGATATGAGAGGCAAGGTTCATATAGATGGCAGAGGATGTTGTACGCTGACAAGGAACAGAAGAACTTGACTGCTGAAACAGAATAAGAAGCAAAGTCAGTGACGACATGTGGGAGAAAGGACAACTTTGGTTTTCCGGCAGAAGATGTCTGATCCTAGACTGGACTTTTTAGCTTCTTATTAAGTTAATAAGTTAAGAGATGTCTTAACTTATTCACTGGGGAAAAAACAAACCTCTGATCCACAAGAAAGGAGAACAATGAGAGCTATGATCTAAAACTGCTAAGACAAAAATAAAGATTTTTGCTTTCTATAACATATCCTTGTACCTTTTATTTCCTAGATTACTCATATCTCTCTCTTCTAGGCAGATTTTAGGTTACTACTGCTCTTCTGTGTAACTTCTCTCCTCCACTACTATTTACATATAATTCCTCAAAGCTTCCGCTTTTGGAACTGCTCCCAATTAAAGCTCCACACAAATAACCTTTGTTTCTCTATGTACCAAAACTTAAAACCAATGGCCCTTTTAACAAGAAAAGTAAATAAAGGATTTCTTTCTTTCCACCTTACAGTTCTCTCTTACCGGTTGGTAATTAATGGCAGGATTCATGTTGGGTGTTGTGGTGCGTACAAGGCCAGGCTTAGGCGGGCCCCGCTGACCCTGTAGCTGGGCTGGGTTTGGTGCAATAACGCGTTGAGACATCAACATGTGTGGGAGGGTGGTATTGGTTGCTGAACGGATGACACTGTGACCCTGAAGATGGAGAGGAAAAGAACTATTCACAGGTAGTATGATGCTCCATGAGATGCAAAGGGGAAAAGAAAACACTGCCATTAAAATAGCTGAGTTAGAGACATAGGAAGACTTGGTATGATAATCTGTGGGATAAATCTACGATCACTATTAACCAGTGATTTTCAACTGGTGCCCTGTAGCACACTGGTGTGCCATGAAAATTTTTAAAGGTCTTTAAATTATTTGAAAAAAGTTCAAAGCATAGTATTATTATTATTTTTTTTTTGAGACAGAGTCTCACTCAGTCGCCCTAGGGTACAGTGCTGTGGTGTCACAGTTCACAGCAACCTCGAACTCTTGGGGCTCAAGTGATCCTCTTGCCTCAGCCTCCCGAGTAGTTGGGACTACAGGCACCTGCCACAACGCTCAGCTATTTTTTAGAAACAGGGGTCTCACTCTTTTTCAGGTTGGTCTCAAGCTCCTGAGTGCAAGTGATCCTCCCAGAGTGCTAGGATTACAGGCATGAGCCACCACACCTGGATATATTCTTTTTTTGTTTGAGACCGAGCCTCAAGCTGTCACCCTGGATAGAGTGCTGTGGCATCACAGCTAAAAGCAACTTCCAATTCCTGGGCTCAAGCGAGTCTCTTGCCTCGGCCTCCTAAGTAGTTGGGATTACATGCGCTCGCCACAACACCTGGCCATTTTTTGGTTGCAGCAGTCACTGTTGTTTGGCGGGGCGGGGACTGGATTTGAACTCGCCAGCTCAGGTGTACATGGCTGGCGCCTTAACCCATTGAGCCACAGGTGCCGAGCCAACTCTTTTTTTCTTTTTGAGACAGAGACTCAAGCTATCACCCTGGATAGAGTGCTGTGGCCTCACAGCTCACAGCAATCTCCAATTCCTGGGCTCAAGTGAGTCTCTTGCCTCCTCCTCCCAAGTAGCTGGGACTACATGCGCCCGCCACAACGCCTGGCCATTTTTTGGTTGCAGCCATCATTGTTGTTTGGTGGGCCCGGGCTGGATTCAAACCTGCCATCTCAGGTGTACATGGCTGGCACCTTAGCCCGTTGAGCCACAGGCGCTGAGCCCAACTCTTTTTTTTTGATCAACATAATTTAAGTGTGTCACAGAAGTTTAATTATAGGTTCAAGTGTTCTGTGAAATTAAAAAGGTTGAAAAAACCCTGATTAGTGGTTAAGAAGTCCTTGTTTTTTTGGTATTTGATATGTAATACAATATGGTTAGTTAAAAAATTACCTAATTCTTCTCTAGAGAAGCTGGATCCCTTCTCTAGAAAAGTAAACCACAGTGGAAAGATGAAGGTCTACTGAAGGTCATATCATGCTTTAGAATACCAACATCTCTGTCATGGCCAAATTCTTCTCGAATCTTTACAAATGTCCCAAAACAGAGATAAGATAGACAGGGCCATCACTAAGATGCCACTATGGTTCACATACCTGTAATGTCCTCAGATTTTGAGGTTCAACCCCTTGGGCCCCAGGCCGGGAGGGAAGCTTGGCTAGGCCCTGCTGTCCCACATGGGCAGGAGATGGTTGAACAATAGATGCTGCATTCTGAACAACCGGAGTCTGGGAAAGGGAAAAGAAAATGAGACTGTGTTGGCTTGGTGCCTGTGGCTCAACGGGCTAAGGCGTCAGCCATGTACACCTGAGGTGGCGGGTTCGAATCCAGCCTGGGCCCACCAAACAACAATGACAGCTGCAACCAAAAAATCGCTGGGCGTTGTGACGGGCGCCTGTAGTCCCAGCTACTTGGGAGGCGGAGGCAAGAGACTCACTTGAGCCCAGGAATTGGAGGTTGCTGTGAGCTGTGATGTCACAGCACTCTATCCAGGGTGACAGCTTGAGGCTAACTCTCAAAAAAAAAAAGAG